>QRFJ01000006.1:1498346-1613346 GCA_006176705.1 Cocos nucifera | reverse complement strand
TCATATGTTCCCAATATATGGTATTTTCTGATAGACATAGGATTTATCAAATTACCTTTCCATAGGCACCTGATCCAATTTCATTAGTTTCCGAGAAATTGTTGGTGCTCTTCTTTAGTTCATCAAATGAAAACCATCTTGCACCTTTCAATTGTGGTGCACCACCACTATCTTCACCACTGCGAGTCCATGATGCTGAAATACAAAGAATACAATCAGAGAGCTCTATGTGCTTTCATGGTGCTTTTCTTTAGTATAGTACATGATGAGGTACATTAGCAGATGAAAATCATATCTATCAGCTATATGAATATTGATGGATCTGTGGTCTTGAGTCTAAGATTTAAGCCTGTTGACCGATCTGTGTAAGATTGCAGTTTGACACATCCTGCCTTCTCTGGATAAATGCTTCACTTGCTGAAGAAAGATATTATAAATGGCATGTTTTATGAAGCACATTACCAAAAGGTCTACTCAGTTCCATTGCTCTTCGTGCCCGTTTCTTCTGTCTCAAGGCATAGAGTGTTGATACTACAAGTCCAAGGAGTAGAAGAGCACAACCCACTGCTATTCCAGTGATCAAACCAGTGCTTGTTGAGGATCTTCCTTCAACATCTGAAATGTTAGTTTTGTTCAGTATTACAAATTCATTTGGTTTATATTGCTGAGTAAGGAATGGAGTAGACACCTGGGAAAGGGTACGGTGATGCAATGAAATAGTATGGTCCAAAAATTTTTGGAGGTTTGTAAGTTTGATTGCTCAGATCAAACCCAATTCCCAGAATCTTGGGCCGGCTGAAGTACATTCCATTAGATGGGAAGAGTTTTACTTGCAACCGCAGATAAGAATCAGCATCGAAAAAGGGGTTCTCAAGAAACACTGAGCCAGGATCCAGGCCAAGTTTGTTCCACATGGACGTCTCCAGCTCTTGAAACAATGTCCTGTTTGTCACATCTCGGAAGTTAGGTCCTCTGAAGAACATCACTCCCTCGTATGGATAGGCGCATTTGCATTTTGAAGGACTGAGACTCTGATCTGGGGAACATTGGTTAGGACCACAATTGGTGAGACTGGTGGAGTAAGGTGCTGATGGCCTTTCCTGAAGGCTGCAATCTATATTTGCGAGCCTATTACTGCACACAGGGTTTCCAGCAAGTCTGCATTTAGCAGGAAATGAAGGTAATAAAAGAAAAGATTGTGATGAGCAAAACAGAGATGCACTTCATTTCTCAGTAATCATAAATCGGAATGTTGGAATTCTCACATTAAAGTCTCGTTATAGCTGGAAGTCAGGGTGATGGATTCCAGGTTGTTATTTTTGAAACTCACGAACTGTAATTGCTGGCTATTGTGGCCCATGTCAAGGGTTCCACTGAATTTGTTGTCATCGAGTATTCTGTCAAAGGTTTACAACAATCAAATAGTTTGTCATGTATCGGTACTTAAGATTTCCTTTCATTGGATTCCTTCAACTTTCCAGTCAATCATCTGTCATGGCAAACTTACACTTGCTGTAGTTGAGGAAAGCTGAACAGCTTTTGTGGCACAGCCCCATAAAGCCCTCCAGATTGTATCACTCTGAATGACCACCCACATGAAGGTTTTTCTTGAGACTTCCAGCTAGGTAAACAAAATTACTTACAATTTTCATGGGCAGTCAGAGAACTTACAGAGCAATGAGAGACTCAATTTGCGAGAACCAAGCTGGACTTTCTGAAGAATCAAATGTGTTGTTGCTTAAATCCCTGTGGACAAATGAAGGTTTTGCAAGTTACTGGTTAATTTGAAAATAAAAGGTAGGCATGAAAGTACTGCTAGAACATAGATGAGTTCTTACACATAGTTGAGGTCATTCATCCCAGTTAGATTTGGCATAGCTCCACTTAACTGGTTGTTTGCTAAGTTACTGAAAGATTCAAATAGGGAAAAACCGTAAGCTATTATATATCCGATGTTCTTTTGTCGGATTTTGATTGGTTAATAGATAGCTTACAGTTCAGTGATGTTTGTCAGGTTGTTAATATTTGACGGAACTGAGCCACTCAGAAAATTTCTGTCAAGTCTCCTGTTACAGAAGGGTAAATTATAATCAATCCACCTGATGCCGTATAATCAAGTTGGAAAAGAGATTGCTGCTTGATGCGATAGTAGAACTGGAGGCATATCTGGTTGAAGGACACTTACAAAACCTGAAGAGATTTTAATAGCCCTATGGAAGCTGGAATTTCTCCAGTAAGTTGATTTCCATCAAAAAGTCTAACCAAAGATAACCATCAGGAGTCAAAACTATAGAGCTAAGAGACAGAAACTAGCAACAGGCATATAGCAGCTTACACATGTATTGGCGCCATATTTGAGCTGAAGAGCTCTTTAGGGATGGGACCTGATAGCTGATTCTTGTTCAAATGACTGTTTAGCACACAAAATAGAGACATATATTCATCAGACAGAAGTAAAAACAGATAATCATTAGACAGAAATAACATAGCCTTGTTTACATGTTGTTTAATTTACATCATTGTTAGCAGAATCATGAAGAATATCAAAGACTTACAAATGCTTCGTGTGCAAAAGCTGATCCAGTCCAGGAGCCCCATTATTTGAAATGGGGATAGGCCCACTCAACTGATTGTCTGCCACATCCAGCCAGTAGAGATTTGAAAGGGTACCCAGGGAAGCAGGTATCTTCCCAGTGAACTTGTTTGAATTGAGAGCTCTGGAATAAAAATACAAAGGAAAAAAAGGGGTGGGTGGGTGGGTGGGGAGAAATCAAATCCTTCAGCCTGTTAATCATTTCAGTCAGAAAGATGGAGCAGAATAAGAATGTTACAGTAAATCTTACAGGAATGAGAGGTTTCCTAAATTTCCTATTTCCTCTGGAATGTTACCACTGAAGCTGCAGCCGATCAAGATTCTATGAAATAGGAAAGTTGTGAGAGTCAAGGAAACTTCAAAATATCTAGATAAGCTTGCATCGAAGTATTGGTCCTGGTAACAGGCCTGTTGAACTTACAGGGTGGTGATCTTCTTCAGGTTTCCAATATTTGCAGTAAGTTGGCCGCCGAGCCCATTATTGTAGGACAGGTCCCTGCAGGTGCCATTGTTAAATCCTAATAATACGACTGAGCTTGCATATTAGTGGTTTACTTAAAAAGGTTTGGATGCTACTACGTGTCATGCTTTGAATTTGATAAGTGCTAATGATTTGAAGTTGGTTGTTGAAATTTGCATCCAAAATGGCATTTATTGCAGGTGCACCATTCTATTGATTTTTAAGGCACTATCTATTTGATCCAGCAGGTTAAATATAGTTAGATTTTATAATCTTTTATTAGCATCCTGCATGTTGTTACATCCATGCAACACTGGAATAATTCAAATTTTATCTGATCTGCGGTATCAAACTTACAGGATCTGCAGTTCGCTGAGTTGCCCTATGTCCCCACTTAATGTACCTTTGAGGCCCATAGTTGACAGTTTCCTGAAAATATGATGGCTTAGTAAAGAGACTAAGCAATATCAGCTGATGATAATCTCAGAAGCTTACAGGACAGTCACTCTGGAATTGCTGCAGTTGACTCCTATCCATGGTGTACCACAGGGATCATCCGACTGCCCCCAATTTGGTGGTGTGTTCTGCCATTCACCCATTAGAGATCGGAGGGCAGCAGCTGTAAGCGATTCGTTGGTTCATAGTTAGCTTTATAAGCTTCCCTCACTTGAAAGGAGAAATCTCTGAAGTTAACCATAAATCTCCTTACTGAAGTCCGAACCCAAAAAGATATTACGAAACGAATTGTTAAATTATGGAAAGAATTTTCTATTTCTAAACCAACCAGATGATGGATATTTCCTGAAGTATTTATGTCAAGAGACCTCTTCCCGAAATTGCTCTTGTATGTATCGGTGGGTGATTCAACTCTATTGTCGTATAACTGAAGCTTAATTGAAACATGACTGTTCTTTTTTTATGTGTGATTTTTACAGACAAAAGGACTTTAACATGGACAAAGGTCTTTGTGAGAGAAATTATAGGAGGCGCAGCATCTTCATGTATTTGTGTTGTAATAGCACTACAACACCCTCAGTGGACCACTGCAAAATTCTGTGGATGTGGAATCCATATCCAGCAAAGAGAAACCTCCCTCTTTTCTTTATCAGCTTAACAATACAAAGGGACAGCAAGATAGGAGAAATACCATCTGTGAGATCTGTGGTGCCAGAGCTGACTTGAAGGCCTGCAACAAATGCAAGCAGCAGCAGAAGGCCCGTTCCCATGCCGGCAGCAGCTTGGAGAAGGTGAGCATCACCCCTTGTCGTCCCTCAGCGATGAGCCTGGTATTAGAAGCCACTTAGTTTAGGGGGTTAGCACGGTAGGAGCTAGTAACTACCCTCATTCCCTCCATCATGGCTTCTGGGTTCCAGGAATCAAATCATGAGACTGGAAGTTAGAAAAGAATGCTATGTCCAAAAAGCCTTGCCGTATCTTTGAAGTCAGTCAACCTTGCATGAGTGCGATAGCCGTTGTCTTAAAGGCTCTCTCTGGGTCTTGAGAATAATCATGTCGAGATAAGATGGGATACCATTCCCTTTTTTCTACGTTTAGTCCAACAGCCAAGGACATTGTTCAAGGAGATGATGAGTGATGTCAACAAGGAGCGAATAAATAACTTAGAGCATCCAACATATGATGTTGGCTTGTTATTTTAGCTTCAAATAATGTTATTGGAAGAGTGGCAATGGGGACCCAGAGCACTCTAATAAATTCTCCTACCAATTCCACGATTGAGTATAGTGGAATTGAGGGGAATTGCCGGTTAAGCCCTCGGTATATACACGGTCCATGAGATGAAGTCCAGGCTCTAATGCTACTCTGATTGGTTGTTCATGGATAGCTGGAAAATAAATAGCTTAGAGGGATGCCAAGAAGGAAAGAGGTTTCTAATTAGATGATGCCAAATAGCTCTCGCAACAAGAGGACATTAGGTTGTGCCAAAGATCTTGTGAGTTTCTGGGCTGCTGTCAACTTGGAGCCATTGTTTGGTTCAATGGAAATTGAAGGTGGTGGGAAAGGGAAAGCAGAAAAAACTTTTCAGCGCGAAAAGGTAGCTCTACTTTCTACCATTTGATTAGAAGGGGAAAACAGACCAATTACAGAGCCTGGAAAGCTTTATTAAAGAAAAGATGCACCACCGGCAAGCGTGCGGTCTCTGGAGGTTAGAATAACTATTAATCACTGTTCTTTTTCTAGAGAAACTATCGGTCAATGTCAATATGAATTTGAAGGATAAAAATATCAATGATATTGTGGTTTTTAAGCAACCGATGAATGAAAAGTAATTTTATGTCATTCACATAATGATTGTCCTACAGAGGGATAATGTTTGCTGTATGGTCCTGTGGCTACAGAGTAGCTGCTATTTATGGCTGCAAGTGGGATATTTAAATCATCCTCTCATCCTTAGCTTTCAATGTTTGGCTGCATGTGGGGATGGAGATTGGCCCCCAGTGCTAGATTCTTTGTCAGATTGATAGATTACTCGATTTCATGGCAATCACCAATCGGCATATACAGGAGTGATGACCTCAAGGATGCAAGACCGTCCATCCTTTGTGGTGCATGTTTTGCATCTCTATTTTTGAGATGAGTGATGTGGTGGCTATCTAAAATTTTGTGGGGGCAAAATATGCACATAAAATATCCTCGTACCCCAGAGAAAAGTTGAAGGAGGGGGGCAGTTACACGGATCTACCTCCCTAAAACTTGTCATCGATGGGGTAAGATAGAGACGTCAAGGATAGCAAAGATCTGATTATATCCGGGCGCTTTAGTAACGAGGGTTTGCCTGTGCACTGCCTTCCAAGCTTGTCTTGGTCAAGCATGAAGAAGCCAAGTATGGGGTTTCCTTGCTACATGGATTCATCAGTGTTGATGTTCAAATACTATAATCATCATGTTTAGATTTGAGATTCATGTTTAAACTAATTACTAATTAAGCTATTTAAAATGACTTAGGAATGCTTTGATGAAACCTTATCTTGGGCAGGAAAAGATCTACTCGTACGTTGGGGGTGTCAATTAGTGCAGTTGGTAATGTTTTAAGGGTTTGTACAATTATTTCAATTCGAGTTTTGCCCTCACCCCAGTATCGGCTGGGGATTTTCTGTTAGTTCTCAAAAAGATCGTATATAGGCGTGTTTTAGGGTTTAAAAATCACTTTGTATATTCTGCTAATTGTTTTCTGCTATCTAAAATGACTTAGGAATGCTTTGATATTTGAAACCTTATCTTGCAAGTGAAAAGATCAACTTGTGCGTTGGAGGTGCTATTTAGTGCAATGTTTTTAGGGTTGGTACAAGGATGTCAATTTGAGTTTTGTCCTCACCCCAATATCAGCTGGGGATTTTCCGTTGGTTCTCAAAAAGATCGTATATAGGCGTGTTTTAGAGATTAAAAATCACTTGTATACTCTCCTGATTATAAATATTAAAAATCTTAATACAGAAAATCAGAAAATTAAAAAGCCTTGCTCCGTCACCCCCCAAAAAAAAAAATAATAATAAAGGAAAAAAAGAAAAGAGAAAAGCCTTGTTCAGAATCAGCCTTAGAGCAGAGAAAAGATGTGTTCGATTATGAAGGCATTTTACGGACAGCAGGCTCACCAGGAAAAATCCCACAATCCTACTTCTCTCAACTAAAAAAAGAAAGGAGTTTTAAAGCTTTTGAAAACACCTAACGATTAGAGGATAAGGTTCGTTAATTTTTTCCGTGTTTGAATTTTTTTAAAAAATTAAAACTCTAACATGAATCAAATGCAAGGTCAACTCTTTGGCTAAGCCTTCAGGAGGGCCAGTACATTCAATGGACATATATGTACTTGTACCGTATCTATCCTACTACTACTGGACTGGTTCTGCTGTACGGAGGAGGCAGTGGACCAAACAGGTTGCAATTTTAGTAGATCCAACCTAATAAAAACATTCCCTCCCGGGTAAAAATACGAAATAGGGTGTAATTTTACAGCGCAGTTGATAAAGTCAAGCTAGACCGGCCTTCCACGACACGACATGAAATTATGTAGTCCTAGAAATTCAGGTAAATGTATCAAATCCAAGCCCCCAGGATATTTTGTTTGTTAAGTGGACCCCAAGCTATTCAAGGTAAAGGCCTAGGTTAAGACGGGAAACCCTTTTTGTCGACATGCGAGACCTTAAAGCAAGGCGACGTAAAGAAAATGGCAAGCTCGGGTGCCGTTCTTGTGACATGAAGGCGACCTTCTTTAGAATAGGAGGCAGATAAACTTTGGACAACCACGTTTTCCCGCGTGACCTTGAAGCCAGAGACGAGGCTTCTCAGCTCTGGATGCTTCTCTTAGAGGGCAGAGACCATGAGGAGCATGGCAATAAATTCTAAGGAGCTCCAAGAGCCACTTGGTCAATGAGTGCAGGGTACCATTAAATTTCCGTATCATCGAACCCTGCAAGAACGAGGAACTCTGCCTGCTGTGCAAAAGGAATGCTTGACTTTGAGATGTAGGAAGATATGAAGCTCCATGGTTGGCTTGCTAATATTTGGCACCTATGATGCATGCCCTCTCTATATCTTTGTTGTGGATGCAATTAATGTAATAACCGGCCTATTTTTTTTTTTTTTTTAAAAAAGATGAATGAAGTCTTCTTCTTGCCATGCCCGAGTAAGATTAGGATTCTTAGAGATCCTCTATAAAGCCTTCCCCTCTCCTTTCTCCAAGGCCATCGAGTAATCGGAGTCCCCCTCTCTTCTTCTTCTCTCTCTATTTTTCCTCCGAAGCCATGGACGCCCTTCTTGTGCTTGCCTGAACTACTTCACCAGAGAAGCCACCAGAGCCTAAGGTTAACCCCGAATCATCCTCCTCTCTTCTTTCCCCTTCTTCCCATGCCCTTCGGACGGCTGCCGATTGTCGGATTCACGGGATAAAGCCTCACGGATGAAGCCCCTATTTTCTCCTATTTTAATTGAGCCTTATTGCTCATTTTTTCGGCCACCGACGCTGCCGCCCACGGTGCCACACCCTTGGCTCGCGACCTCCACCTTCCAGCTACCCACCCTAGAAGTCTTGGCCACTGATGATCGGCCCATGACCGAAAAATCAAAGAAAAAAGGGTGGTCTCCTATTCTCCAGATTCTTTATTTTTTTTTATGACTACCACTTGCCGTCGGCCACCCTTTTGCACTGCCATTGTCGATCGTCCACTGCCAGACCTCCGATCGTGCTGTCGTGACCTGCCGGAGCACCAACCGCCTCCCCCTTCCATCCCGTATTTCGGCCAAAGAAAAAAAAATAGAGAAAAAAAAAAGAAAAGAAGAAAAGAAGAAAAAAAAGAAAAAGAAAAGAGAAGGAAAAAAAGAGAGAGAAAACGATCTCTCCTCTCTCTTCTTCTCTCTCTAGAATGAACCCTAGGTTGAATCTAAGATGAGATCAAGACGACCGGAGGATTGCTCTGAAATTCATGCAGATCGGATCCCAGTCTGACTTTTGCCAGAAATTTATAGCTTTTTGATCTGAACGATCCCTATTGAATTATCCTGATATGATCCCTGATGATCTTAATCATGATTGCATTCTCTCTTCACTTTCTCTCTCTATTTTCTCTCTCTTGATCGACTTTTTCTCTCTAAAAAGATCTATGAATCTTGTACCGAGTCATGTCTTTATCTTTTACGAACCCATCTTGACTCCAATAAGATGATCTGAAGCTGCTTTGAAATCCATGCCATATGTTAGCTCTATTTCGGCCATGTCTAATATCTTAAGAACTCATCATTGATGAATCTTATTGATCGATCTTAACTTTGATTTAATATGTGTTTCATGATTCTTTAGTTGAGTCGTTTAAATATGATCCTTAGCTTAAAGATCCTGAATTATCCTAGTGATTGGATGGTCCGACACATTCAGCCAACAGTCTTTTTTTTCCTATGATTTAATCTTATTGAATTCATCAGATACAAAATTGATTATGTTTTTGATATTTTAAATAGAATCCCTGTGAAGTCTAAGAATCTAGGACGAATAATGTAAGTGGAATTTTATATTTCTTACTTATTTCTAAATTATCATATCTTTTTATGCATATGAACTGTCGTTATAAATTTATATTTTTCATAAAATAAGGATCAGCATATGATGTGTGAAAATCATGTTTTATTATGATTATTGCTTTTATGAACATGTTTTATAAAAATGACATATTGTATGAAGTATGAATTTAAATATTTTTTTATCTAAGTATATTTATATTTTAAGAAAAAGATATAAGGATTTCAAATGCTTTCAGATAGCTATGAATGAATTTCTTTTAGGAAAGTCGACACTCAAAGCTAGCATCCACAAGAAACATGGCCCCGCCAATGGATTCTAAGTTGGCACAAAAATTAAGAATCTTGTCAATTAAAAAACATTGCCCTATCATGGGTACAATAGTGATCTTTGCGCAAATATCTATGAACAATATTTTGAAACATGACATGAACATATGATTAAGAATGGTTTACGGTTCATATTTATGAAATTTCATGATTTATGCATGCATGATTGATTTGTGACTTATTTTATATTATGCTATATGAAATATTTTATTTGCAATATATGTTATTTTCTAAATATTGTATTATCATGAAAAAATTTATGCTTGATCCAGCAAAGAAATATAGGTTTTACTTATTGAGCTAGCGTAGCTCATATCCTTCTTTTTTTTTTTTTTTTTACAGAGGATTAAGATTAGAATCAATGAAGAATCCAGACTTGAAGATATGCATAGCAAGCTTGAAAATTTTATAACTAAACTTAATCTGATCATGAACTTATAATTATCTATTTATAAATTTGAGATATGGGTTTGGTATTTATTTTTTTTGGATTTAGATGCTCTGGACCTATATTAGTTTAATTACTTGATAAATGATAAAATTAAATCTTTATTTATATTTTATTATGATGGATTTTAAGTCATTAGGCTTTGTATTATCGAGATGGTATCCCTCGATAGTATGGCCGTGTTATGTCCCGGATTTGGAGCGTGACAATTAACTTCTTGATTGCTAATGGAGCAGCCATATCGGCAACTAACTTTCCGACCTAGGATGTCAATTTAGCAGTAGTCTCGGAAGAGAACTCAAATGTTAACTGAGCATACAGCTCAAGAGTTTACTGATGATTGGCATGTTCAAAGACAGTTTAGTCCAATTAAGTCTCTAGAGCTGTTTTTGACGACCGCTAGAACATAGGTCAAGATTTCCACCATTAAGGGCATAGTTGTGGTCCATAGCGATTAGACTACAGGCATAATAACTACCCACAATGTGTGTCTGAATATGTCCACATTGCAAGCCCATATTGAGTGCTATAATTAAATCCAAAAAGCCTATGGTAACATATAAAAAGAGAAGAAGGAAACTATCAAATAAGTCCTTTCCACAAATCTCTCTTTGGACGGTTCTCAAAGTTTGACTAACTTAAGCATTGAAGGATACTTCGTCGGATAAATTCCACCAAGTGGACTTGTGATTGTAGATGGTGAAATTCTCCTCCAACTCATCTCCAAGTCGACGTCCAGCTGTAAATGTATATTTATTCAGAGAAGATTAGGGTAGTCAAGAAGGCTGTTAGTTTGTTAGGATGAGCTGGCCTCTGATTGGTTAGCTGATGACAGGTCAGTTAGAGCAGTTATTTGTTTTCTCTTTGTATATAAACATCTTCTTCAATATACGAGACTTACCATTTTCTTCATTTCTCTTTCTTCTGCTCTGTATTTTTTTTTCTTTTGCTCTATATCTGAATTCATTTGTTCATGGTATCAGAGCCAGGCTGTGAAATTGCATCGTTTTTCTTCTTTAGTTCCTTGTTTTTTTAGCTTGATCTTGTTCTGTTGATCTGGAAAATGAGTTCAAAAGAAGGATCTGGTGTTAGAAATGCTGAAGTAAGGAGTGAGGTTCGTGAAGTGAGCAGCAATCCGCTGACTCTACAGAGTTCTGATCATCCAAGCTTGAATCTGATGAATGTTCCTTTAACTGGTGGTAATTATCTTTAATGGAGTAGATCGATAGTAATTGCCCTTAGAGCAAAGGATAAATTGGGATTCATCAATGAAAAATGTGAAATGCCTTCTGTTAATTCACCTGGTTTTGAGAAATGGCAAAGGGTGGACGGTATGGTTGTGTTATGGATCTTAAATTCAATATCAAAAGAACTTGTTGAGGCTTTCTTGTATGTTACTTGCGCTAAGAATCTTTGGAAAGAGTTAGAGCAGAGGTTTGGCTAATGTAATGGGCCATTATTGTATCAGATCAAGCAAGATATATGTGATTTTAGTCAGGAAAATATGTCTGTGATGCTTTATTTTACTGAACTGAAAAGGATGTGTGATGAATTGTCCTGTTAGCATCAGTTTTCTATCTGCAGTTGTGGAGCAGTTAAGTCAATAGCAGATATTTATAATGAGAACAAACTTATTCAGTTCTTAGTGGGACTAAATGAAAATTAACTATGATCATGCGAAAAATCAGGTCTTGTTAATGGGTCCTTTTCCTAGTGTGAACAAGGCATATTCAATGGTGCTTAGGGTTGAGAAACAAAGAGAGGTGCAAAATGTAATTGTTGAATCTAGTGAGACCACAGCTGTTAGGTTGGCTCAAGCACAGAACTATAAGAGGAATAGTTTCCAAGAAAATAATAATAGCAGGCCTTTATTTGGGAGGAAGGACTATAATAAGAAAGATGAGAGGTTCTGTGAGTATTATAACACTAGAGGTCATGTCAAGGATAGTAGTTTCAAGCTTCATAGCTATCCGGACTGGTACAAGGATTATAAGCAAAAGAAGGGTAGACAGCAGGCTAATATTGTAGCACAGGCTGTTGATACACTAATAGATACTCAGTTTAATGTACCTCAAGGAAAATATGAAGACCTGAATGAAAACATGTCCAACTTAGTTCAGTAGAAGGTAATGAAAGTGATCAAAGGGAAAGCTGCTGCAAGTAATGATGCTTCTTTTGCAAATGTAGCAGGTTTTGCAGGTAAGTCATTTGACTCTTCTTTGTTTAGCATGGTTTCAAAAGGAAAAGATGCCTGGATAATTGATACAGGAGCTACAAATCATATAATCTCAAACCTTGAATTTTTTGACACAACCAATTTGCTTTCCAAACCCAAACTTGTACATTTACTTAATGGATCTATCAATATGTTACACATATAGGACACATTGCCTTGCACCCGAATCTAACTTTAATACTTTAAGAAAATAGAGTATTAGCGATGGATATTAGTGACGGTATTTTGGCCATCGCTAATAATGGATCGTAGTAACGAAATTAGCGATAGCAATTTCATCATCGCTAATAAATATTTTTACCGACAGCTTTAGAGACGAATGTTTGACCATCGTTGATAGTTATTAGCAATGATAGTGGCGATGGCTATGCCATCACTATAGGTGTTAGCTATGGTATTAGCGATGGCAACTTAGCTATTGCTAATATGATTTTTTTTTCTTAATTGAATTTTATTATTATTCATGACGGCAGATATTTATTAGCGACGATATTTTGCTGTTATTAATAAAAAATAATTTTATTCTTTTAATTAAATTTTATTATTATTAATGACGGTAGATACGTATTAGCGATGATGTTTTGTCATCGCTAATAACAGTTTTTACGGACGATAAATAGTGACCATGAAATTGGTCGTTGCAAAAACTAAAAAGGTTATTAGCAATGACAAGTTTGACTTTTAGTGACAGTAAGGTGCATCACTAATAAAAAATAATTTTTTTAATATTAGTTCTAATATTATTAGTGATGGAAGATTATTATTAGTGATGTCAAAGGGCCATTGCTAATACTTAGATAATTTTATTTTTTTTAATTTGGTTGTAGGATTATTAGCAACAAAAATTCATTATTAGCGACGGCTTTTACTATCGCTAATATTAAAGTAATTTTATTTTTTTAAATTTGATTACAGGATTATTAGTGATGGAATTATGTTATTAATGATGAAAAAACCATTGCTAACATGAATAATTTAAATATTTTTTTAAAAAAAATTAAATATATATTTTTTAAATTAATAGCGATGGCAATTGAGCCATCTCTAATAGTCATCGATAATTAATTAATTTAATTATAATTATCATCAATTTTTTTAAAAAAAATTAAATTTATTAGGATGGCTTTGGCCATCGCTAATAGTCAGCAATGTGTCGTTAATACCATATTAGTGATGGTAAAAATGGCAGGATATGCCATCACTAATTTTTTTTAATTTTAAAAAATAAAATAAAAAATATTAGTGATGGTATTAGAGATAGAAAATACAGTCGCTAATAATTTTTTAAAATTTAAATTAAAAAATAAAATAAAAAAATATTAGAGATGAAATTAGCGATAGGATATGCCGTCGCTAATAATATTTTAAAATTTTAATTATAAAAAAAATAAAAAAGTATTAGCGATAGCACCTCCATTGCTAATTAATTTTATTAGCGATGGAAGTTTTGCCGTTACTAATAATGATAATTAGCGATAATGATTTATGTGATAGACTTTTATGAATGGCTTGCCGTTGCTAATAGTATTAGCGATGGAAAATTCTTTATTAGCGATGGCATTTAGCCGTCGCTAATAGTTAGTTTTTTTGTAGTATAACCAATATTTTGTATATTCTCAGTGCAATTTACTATCTGTAAGCAACCTTGCCAAAACATGTCATATATCAGTCAAATTTTTACCTGATAAATGTGTATTGCAGGATATTCAGAGTGAAGAGGTTATTGCTATTGGAAGAGCTTAAGCTGGATTGTACTTCTTAGATAGTACTTCTTTTAATATTTCTTTTGATCAAATTTGTATCGTGTCCTCTAGCAGTAATAAACATCATGAACAATTAGCAATTCTTTGGCACTCAAGACTTGGTCATGTTTCAAGTTAAAAATTGAATCACATTGCTGTAATTCAAAACAATGATATGAGAGAATATGTTGTCCTATTTGTCCATTGTCAAAGCAACAAAGAGTTCCATTTCCTGTGGGTTGTATATCTACATCAAAACCATTTGAGCTCATCCATATTGATTTGTCGGGGCCATATAGGTTATCTTTCTTAACAGGAGCAATTTTTATAGTGACAATAATGGATGATTATAGCAAATATACATGGACATATATGATTGCAGCAAAGACACAAGTTCCATCAGTGCTTCTATACTTTTTCCTTATGGTTCAAACACAATTTCAAAAAATGTTCAACAAAATTAGGAGTGATAATGGATCTGAGTTTCTTAATCACACTTGTGCTGAGATGTTTCGTTCTAGAGGGATCATTCATAAAAAATCATATGTTTATACCCCTCAACAGAATGGGGTAGTGGAGAGAAAACATAAATACCTTTTACAGGTGGCCAAATCATTGATGTTTCAGGCTAATTTTTCTAAAAAAATTTGTTCAGAAAGTTTACTTGCTGCTACTCACATCATTAACAGGCTTCTAACTGTGGTTTTAAAATGGAAGTCACCCTTTGAAGTTCTTTCTAGAAATCCACCAGGTTATGATTATTTCAGAGTCATAGGGTGTTTATGCTATGCCACAAATGTATTGCCCCATAAAAACAAGTTTGATCCCAGAGCTAGTGCCTGTGTTCTTTTAGGTTATGCACCTCAGCACCAAGCATACAAACTTTTTGATTTATGGTCCAAGAAAATTTTTAACTCAAGAGACGTGGTGTTCCATGAGTTAATTTTTTTCTTTCCAGCAATCTGACCTAAAGCACACAAGTTCTGATTTTTCTATTCCAAATTGCTTTGATATTTCCTCAGATACCGTTCCAACCCATTTTCCTTCAATTTCTCCATTTGTTAGTTCTCCTAATTCCAGTTTTGACCCACCTCCAGTTCAATCTCCATATCAACCTCAACTTCCGATTCCACTTCCCCTCTCAGCCTACAACTTTCAATCAAGAACACTCACCTCAGCCACCAAATCCTTCTGTCTCAATTTTTCTCTCAGTTTCAACCACCTCAGCCTCCACCTTCCATTAGAAGAAGTACCAGAAAAGTTTCTAAACCTGTTTGGTTGCAGGGTTTTGTTGCCACAATCTAGTTCACTGATTCTCTTGTCCCTGACAATGGCAGTGTCTCATTCATTTTTGCAGATACTGAAGGTACATATTTATTTCCTCCCTTTTCTATTACATCTCCTGTCTTTGATATTTCCTACTTAGATTTTATAGCAAATGTATCTAAAATTCTAGAGCCTACATCCTTTAATCATGCTAAACATGACAAAAATTGGGTGCTTGCAATGCAAAATGAGCTCGATGCATTATATTTGGCAGTTAACTATATTGCCACCAGGTAAAAGGCCTATAGGTTGTAAATAGATGTACAAAGTTAAACAGTAGACTGTTACAAAGCAAGACTTGTAGCAAAGGGTTATAATCAGCTGCTTGGACTTGATTACACTAATAGTGTTTCTTCTGTTGCTAAATTAGTGACAGTCAGAATTTTTCTTGTCATCACAGCTGCACAGGGCTAGCTATTACACCAACTTGACATCAATAATACCTTTCTTCATGGCTTTATTGATGAAGAGTTATTCATTATCCCATCTGAAGGTTACACTAAGGCACAGCCTGGTCAAGTGTGCAAGCTTCAAAGGTCTTTATATGGATTGAAGCAAGCAGGAAGACAGTGGAACAAGGAGTTTACAGCTAAACTTAAGTTGTTTGGTTTTCAGCAATCACCTCATGATCATTGCTTATTTGTCAAAGGATCTGGTTCTTCTTTTCTTGCCCTTCTTGTATGTGTTGATGATGTTTTACCGACAGGAGCCACTAAAACATTGATTATTGAAACGAAACAATTTCTTCATCAGCGATTTACCATGAAGGACTTGGGCTATGCAAAGTTCTTTCTTGGACTTGAAATTGCAAGGTTTGATTCTGGAATGTATTTGAGTCAGAGAAAGTACATTTTAGATATTATAACTGATGCAGATTTGCAGGAGGCCAATTCAGTTACTACTCCAATGCTTAAAAGGTTCCAAATTGATTCCTGATATGGAAGACTTGTTGCCTAATCCTGATCAATACAGGAGGCTTGTAGGCAGGTTGTTATACTTGAGTTTAACAAGGCCTAATATTACATACTCAATTCAGCAGCTCAGCCAATTCATGCAGGCTCCTTGCGCTTCATGTGCTGAAGTATCTAAAAGGCTGTCCATCAAGGGGTATCTTCTTTCCATCTTCAAATTCTTTACAACCATCAGCATTTTGCGATGTTGATTGGGCTGCCTGTCCCACAACAAGGAGGTCTATCTTATGTTAGTGCATTTTCTTGGGCTCCTCTCTTATTTTTTATAAGTCCAAGAAACAATCCACCATCGGTCATTCCTCAGCAGAGGCTAAAAAACGCAGCATGGCAACAACTGTATGTGAGCTCCAATGGATTGCTTATATTCTCAAGGATTTTCAGGTTTCTGTTGCTCTTCCAATTTCATTAAGGTGTGACAATCAGGCTGCCATTCATATAGCAGCAAATCCTATCTTCCATGAGTGTACGAAACACCTCGATATGGACTACCACATTGTTAGAAATCAATTGGCTGCTGCTCACATTTCTTCCAACAATCTACTGGCAGATCTCTTCACAAAATCCCTCCATTCACATTCTTTTTTGTATCTACTCTCCAAGATGGGGTTGGTTGGTTTCTCCCCAACTCCATCTTGAGGGAGGGAGGTAAATATATATTTATTCAGAGAAGATTATGGTAGTTAAGAAGGTTGTTGGTTTGCTAGTCTGTTAGGATGAATTGGCCTCTGATTAGTTAGCTGATGACAGTTATTTGTTTCCTCTTTGTATATAAATATCTTCTTCTTCAATTTAATATACGAGACTTACCATTTTCTTCATTTCTCTTTCTTCTGCTCTGTATTTTTTTTCCCCCTTTTGCTCTATATCTGAATTCATTTGTTCATCGGTCCCAACTGATGCCGTCCAGAGTTTTGCGGCAAGAATATCAATGGAGAATAGCAATTTTTTTTTCGTTATTTTTTGAGCTTCAGCGGCAGGGGAAAATGGAAGTGGATATGCCAAGTACTCAGATTTTTACTTTTGCTGTCATCAAAAGTTTAGACACATACAATCCATGGATTGTTAGATCTCTCGGGAACAAGATATATCTGTACAAATCTAAAAGCTGGCTTAATCAATCAGGTTCTGCAAGTTTCTACAACAAACTCCAAACCTGATCTCAATTCACAGCAACATGACTCCAGTTCTTGACATGGGGCATGCGACGGGGGGAATCACAAGTTCACAGCTCATCGAAACAAACTCACTTATAGGCTTGGAAAAAAAAAATGTTTGTTGTGAAAGAAAATTATAAAATCTACTTGGGTTGAGGCCTTTCTGAGAGGGAGTATCCACCACTGTATTCAAAAGCATTGCTGCTTATACTGCTGCTCACATCCTTTCTAGGAAGCAGATCGCCCCAGTAATATGGAAGAGAACCATGCGAATTTCCCAAGTCCCTTGCAGACGAAGACGCTGAAGTCGCGGTGGTCATCAGTCCATCCTTACGCAGAATTGTCTCGATTTCCTTCGCAACATCACTCATTGTTGGACGATTTGCAGCTGAATCCTGAACGCATTGCAAGGCCAGATCTACAAACCTGTGGAAACCAGCCAGATAACCCGTATTTCGGATGACAGGATCCATGATCTCCTTCAAACCATAGTACTCTTTGTCATTCTTATCGATGGCCATCTTCACCTCTCGAACAACGTATCTGCCATTATGTATTGGTGGCTGAGCAGATATTAGCTCTAGCATTACCACACCGAAACTGTAAACATCGCTCTTTCCTGTCAGCTGGTGTGTCATGTAATACTCGGGATCCAGATAACCCTGTAAAGATTTAACACAGCATAGGCAAATAATAAGAAACACAACTGCTTAATCTTGCTTGAAAAAACAAATTTAGTCTGTGGAGGAAAAAAAAAATTTTTTTTTTTTAAAAACTAGATCGGGAAAGAACTTGTAATCCAAGCTATTTTTTTTGATTCGAGTCATGAAACAAGACATCTTAAAGATGATGATTCTGCAATATAATGCATGATAAAGAAGCAGGCAGCATGACATTGAGGTGATTAAGGAGAGAATACTCACAAGCGTTCCCTTAACATGAGTAGAAACAGAAATCGCTTCGCTGTCTGCTACCAACTTTGAAAGACCAAAATCTGCAACCTTTGCTGTTAAATTTTCATCCAAAAGAATATTGGTCGATTTAACATCTCTGTGTATTATTGGTGGATTGGCAAGCTCATGAAGATAAGTTAATCCTCTAGCCGAATCGAAAGCAATCCTAAGCCTCCTCTTCCATTCCAATTGCATGCCACTCTTTCCTGCAGTCCATAATTGCAGCAACAATCAGTGAAGGTGGATATTAAAAGATGACATTTAGGAACCGTTTCAGTTGTGGTTGGACAAAGTACCAGACAAGGCCTCCCTTAGTGTTCCATTGGAAATATATTCATATACCAGCATCTGCTCCCCCTTCTCGAAGCAAAAGCCAACAAGTCCTACTAGGTTTCTGTGATGAACCCTGGAAAGCAGCTCTATCTCAGTCTTGAACTCCAGTCCTCCTTGTGTGGAACCTTGTTGCAATCTCTTGATCGCAACAATCTGCCCATCTGGAAGCATTCCTCTGTAGACCTGAACAAGGAAAGAAGAAGGAAGGAAATGGTCACGAGATTGTCCAGTTCCCAAAGATTCTTTCTTTAGACACCAAAATAAGATTTTGTAATAAATTACCTTTCCATAGCCTCCTGAACCAATCATATTAATTTCCGGGAAATTATTAGTGTACCTCCGGAGTTCATCAAAACTAAAGCATTTTGCTCCCTTTAGCTGCGGTGCACCTCCATCATCTTCACCAGTGGATACCCATGATGCTGAAATATGGATTAAAAAAAATGTTACTAAAGTGCATTCCCGTGTTTGTATAGCATGATATACCCATGTTTTATGCTTCACACACACCCACACACACACAGTTCAAGAAAATTTTTGTTCTTGATATGTTTCTTGAAACACATTACCGAAAGGATTGGTTAAAGCAATCGCTCTTTGAGCTTGTTTCTTTTGTCGGAAGGCGTAGATTCCCACCATGACAAGTCCAAGGATCATGAGGACAGCACCAACTGTCGCTCCAATGATCAAGCCTTTGTTCGGTGGGTTACCTGAAACATAAGGTTCTGTCAGTAACCTGTAGGAAATGAAAACTTCTGAATTATTCTGCTAAGCAAAGAAATGGAGTAGGCACCTCGGGTTGGGAATGGGTATGCAGTGCCATTGAAATAGAATGGTCCAAATATTTCAGGGGAGTCAAAAGTTTCGCCATTTAGATCAAACAAATGCAATATTTGTGCCCTGTTAAAGTACGTTCCAGTTGGAGGGCAAACTTTCAGACGCACCAGCAGATAGGCATCGCTGTTAAAGGAAAAATCCTGTAGAGAGAAATCAGCTGAAGTATTTTTACGAGAGAAAAAGTCTGATAGGCTCTTATTCAGTTCAATTATATGGCCTTCCATGTCATGAAAGGAAGGTGCTCTGAAAACCATCCATCCTTCAAATGGATGGGGGCAATTGGAGATAGTTTGCCCCTTTTGCTGATCTAGCCACGTTTGCCGATCAAATACGCAATAGTCTTGGAGATGAGCATTGTTGCACACAGGATTTCCTCGAAGTCTGCAATTACCGAGGATCGAAGGAATGTTACACTCGTAAGGATGTGGTAAAGGGAAGAGCACTTCAGCTCTCATTAGTTAGAATGGCATGTTAGAATCCTCTTACATGATAGAATCATTATAGTTGGAAGACAGCGTGACTGAGGTAAGATGATTATCTTCGAAATCCACCAACTGTAGTTGTTGGCTGATGTTGTTGCCCAAGTTAAGGGTACCATTAAATGAATTGTTTTTCAGTATTCTGTTAAAAAACAATCAGAATAATCAGATAGTTGTAACAGGACCAGTGAAGAATATGTTCGTTGATTAGAACAACCTTTTTTTTTTTTTTTTTTTTTTTTTTAAGACCAAGAAATGTTAATATTTATCTATGAACATGTTTTCTTCCTATCTTAGAAAAGATCTATTAATAGTTTAGCATGCTCACACTTCCTGTAGACTAGGAAAGCTGAATAGCTTCTGCGGCATTTCCCCTTGAAGCCTGCCGGATTCTACAACACTGGACGCACACCATTAAGAAAGACATGGTTGAAACTGCAGGCTATTGAAAAGATCACCTAGTTCACAATTTCAACTCGGTACTTGGAGAACTTACAGAGTTGTGAGATTTTGTAAACTTGAGAACCATGCTGGAGCTTCTGAAGGATCAAACGAGTTATTGCTTAAATCCCTGCAGTAACAGATTAGTCAATTACCATTTATATTCTAGAATGGAGAAAAATGAAAGTATAGCTAGAGTTTGTATGAATTCTTACACATAGTTGAGAGCATCCAACCCAGCTAGATCCGGCATTGATCCATTTAGATTATTATTTGCTAAATTCCTGAAAAAGGACGGAAGCATGTAAGGAGTGCAGATGGTACTTAGGAGAACAACTTGTGATGATTTTAAGTTGGGAATAATCGATTGTGACGACTGCTTACAGTATGCTGAGGTTCGTAAGTTTGGTAATATTGGAAGGAACTGGACCGCTCAGATTGTTTTTATCGAGACGGCTGTCATACGAAGGCAAATCACAATTATCAGTTGATTTTATTCAATAGAAAAAAGTTAAATTAAGATTAAGAACAGATCAGACAGCAGGGTGGTAGTTTATCTGGTTAAAGAATACTTACAGAATCTCAAGCGTGTGCACCAATCCTATGGATTCTGGAATTGTCCCAATAAATTGATTACTATCAAAGAGTCTGTGCACAAGGAATCATCAGGACCCAGAAGAAATGCAGAATTATAGAAAAGAAACCGACCATGGAAAGTTTCAGCTTACATATGTATTAATGTCATATTGGAGTGGAAAAGATTTTCGGGGATCAGACCTGACAAATTATTCGCATTGAAATGGCTGCCATGAACATAACATAGAAGCATGTTACACATATTATCCATATGATATCTTTTATTATTTATCCAGAGGGCTGATGAAGAAGCAAATGGCTCACAAGTGCTTTGTTTTGAGAAGCCGATCCAAGCCCGAAGCCTCATCCGTCGAGACTGGGAGAGATCCTCTTAACTGATTGTCTGCCAAGTCCAGCCAGGTGAGACTGGAGAGCCTACCCAGGGAGGCAGGTATGTTGCCAGTGAACCGGTTTGAGTTGAGAGCCCTGGGAGTGGTAGTCGAAAAATAAAGAGGAACAATCAAATTCTTGTTCCACTTGTTGAAAATACTATTTAGCCAAAAACTTGATAGCAAGAAGTACAAACAACAGAAATTTACGAGACCATAATTCTTACAAGAATGAGAGCTGTGATAAGTTGCCTAGTTCATCTGGTATGCTACCGCTGAAATCGCAACCGACCAAGAGCCTGGAAAAGAGTGAAGGAAGCTTCTGTTATGAAATAGAGTCCATCATGAATAGGTGAGTTTCATAAATATAGACGAGTCTTTCTACTAATTAGAAATAGGCCTGCTGGACTTACAAGGACTTCAGCTGCTTCAGATTTCCAATAGCTGCTGGGAGTGTGCCACCAAGTTTTGGGTTGCTAGAGAGGTCCCTGCATGTAACATTGCACCATTTATGGCTAATGTCATGTATTATGAATCTTATGGATCTATGAATTGTTTCATGATTATTCTACTAGTTGTCTAGAAAGCTTTAGACATGGATCGATGGAGCTGGTGGTTGGTCGAGAGTAATGAATGTGACAATGGATTTGAAGTTAATAATAAACTGCAGCTCAAGATGAGTTAGGTATGGTTCCAATGTTCCACCATGAAGAAATTGTATCGTGGACACTGTTATAAGTATCTAAAATTTAGTTCAGGCTTCTGCATGCAAAGGGATTTGCAATTTCTCCTAGGATCCTCCCAAGTATGCTGAAATTGTATAACGATAGAGCAAGTTTGTGGACAATTTAAACAAGCAAACTTACAGAAGTTGCAACTGCGTTAGGTTCCCTATGTCGCTGCTTAATGTACCTTCCAGGCCCATGCTGAATAGCGTCCTGTGGACATTAAAATTAGGTAAGCAGTGGTAGGAGGGTAGACAGTAATGAGTTCAGTATTAAAAGACTTACAGGTTAGTCACCCTTGAATTTTCGCACTTGACTCCTTCCCAATGTGTACCACAGGGATCATCTGACTGCTGCCAGTTTGGTGGTGTGTTCTTCCAGTTATTCGCAAGAGATCGGAGAGCAGCAACTGTAGGAATTTTATTGGTTAACAATTAGCTCAGCATGCTATTACAGAAAATCCATGCGTGTTAGCCTTGTCATCCATCTTTTGTTAGAATCTAGAAATTCTTCCAAGAAGACTTTATAGTCTAAGGTCACATAGAAAGAGTAATATATAGCTGAATTGGGTGAAGATGAATAGAATATGGGTCAAAGATTAGACCTCCATACCCATATAAATAAGAATATTGATATGGACATAAATCAGCACTATGTGAATATGGAATCATCAATCGGTTCTAAACGAATAAGGATAAGATTATTTTATCACTAATATTCACATTTATTTAAGATATGTAGAAAATTCAAATGGATATAGTATGAAGATGAGTAATTCCATATTTCTATAAAACATATGTAGATTCAAATCAATTATTCGCAATATACATGGTTTCTTTAACCAAATACATGTATATAAATGAGATTTCAGAACATCTGTAGATGAATGGATCAGGAAGCATATAAAATTAAAAAATATTGGGACAAACAAGAAAATATATCGAAAAAAATTAGTCTCTAAATCAAACAATATGAAACTAATGAAATGACCACGATAAAACTTTTATATGAAATTAAGATGAAAAAAAAGGAAAAGAACCATGTATATAATATGCTGATCCAGAAATCTAGATATCTTTATCTGTTTGTGGATGATATATAAATATATGTATCTGGACTCTTAGACAAGTAAAAATTAGTTTTAAAAAAATTCTGAATCTGCATCGATATCTGGAAGGGACATGAATTTAGATATTCATATCCAGCCAATTCTGGATTCAGAAGCATATACGGTCAGGGTACATCCAATCCAATTTTTCAGTCCTTTTTGGATTATTTATATAGGTTAATCATACCGATGAATACATTGAAATAATCATCGATTAGACAGACTCTTGTTAAGACCTTGTACTCTTAATACTAAAGTAGCTATGAACATTCAAACACGAAATGAAACTAATTGTCTAACTACTATGAAGAATAAGGAATAAAATTTAATGGTGAAAGCATCTATACGCCATGCAAGTATTGAAAACATATACTTTCATCACACCCTTCAATTTCTAGGTTCAAGTACTGCAACAAGATACACTCTCACCCCAACACTGCTGAATGTTGGAACCAAAAAAACAAACCATGTCCATTTAATTCAATTCAATTGATTCAGCTCCAAAAAAAATAGAAGGAAGAAGAAGAAGGAGAAGAAATACCATCTGAGTCATGTGTGTTTCCGAAAGCAGGCCGAAGACCGTCCACACAAATCAACAACAGAAGAATTCCCTTCATCCATCCCATTTCAACTGAGATCAATACTGGCAAGCCTTAGAAAACCTTCAACTCAGCAAGCTAGCACAGAATCTGCAGGAGAGGCCAAGAGCTATCCAGACATAATTTTCACTAAAAATATCAGAACTTGGAGAAGAGTTGATCTGCCCAAAAGCCTCGGATTCCTCTGAAGCCAATGGAATATGGATGGTTAGGTGGTGGAAAATAAGAGGAAGGTGGTTGGAATGGGAACTGGTTCAGAAAATGAACAGAGAGATGATGCCCCACGTAAAATCTATCCTCAGAAATTTTCTCAACAAACTATCACCGGGTCCGAAGTCTAATAATTTGTATTGGGATTTCCAGTTCCCTGCGCGCAAGCTGACAGGGGAGGAAAACTCGGCAACGCTGAAAGGTCTTCTGGTCAAAACTGGGACGGTATCATCCTCGGAAAAGATGATAAACTTGGAGAAGGGCCAACCAAAGCGTGTCAGGAATGGGCGTGCATACCAAACAGCGAGCAGCAACTACAGCAAGTGGACAGTAGCCACCTGCCAAAGATGTGAATTTGGAAATCATTATATACAAAGTTGGCGTTAAAAGACTTTTTTTTTGTTTTTGTTTTTTGTTTTTTGTTTTTTTGTTTTTGTTTTTGTTTTTTTTTTTTTTTTGAGTAGAATAGGGGAAGCGATGGCCTCCTCAAATTTATTAACGGTATATAAAATAAGATAAAATTATGCAAGACTAAAAAAAGTTGGCGTTAAAAGTTATGGAAGTGATTTTTTTCCCGTGGCCTTTCATGTGCACGCGGCATAGAGAAAACCATAATATTATCCACGTAAAAGAAAAAAAAAAATTATCATTTGTTAAACAATATGGTGGTAATGTCAGACCCATTTATTTAATAATTTAAGCATGTGCGAACGCAAGGGTGGCTTAAAATATGCTTCTTTCCAGAAGAATTTTAAGGATGTGTGAACGCAAGGGTGGAATAAAGAAATGATCATCTTTGTATGTATCAAGGCTCCCCAATATTCCACAAGGCTGATAGTGATTAATTAAAGAGGAGCAATGTGAAACTTCGACAAAAATCTGAACTAGCGGAAGTATTTAAATGGTCATCTTTGTATGTATCAAAGCTCCTTAATTCTTATCAAACTGATTCTTTCTTACAGCTTTGAATCTTGATAACTAATGACAGGAAAAGGGATGTTCCGAGATTTTTTATTTTGTTCTCAGTTAAAATGATGACCAACATCACTTACATTTCTTTGACTCAAGAAAGTTAGGCTAATCAGCTGTGCTGGAGATCTTATGGACATAATCAAATTTTCTTAGCAAATACGTACCCAAATCTGAATCTTATGGAACCAACAAATACTTCTACCAATTATGCTTGGATATAGGATCTTAAAGTGCCAATGAGAATTAAGTTTTTTTAATGAAGATTGATATAAAATCGCATACCTTGCAAGCAACTTCTTCGTCAAAGAAGAATTCTACCTTTAAGTCAAGCTTATTGTGACCTATGCAATGATGCAATCGAAGATGCTCAACATGTCATTATTTCTTGCTCCTATGCTTTTCATTATTGGGAGACAATGCAATATATTAGTAAACTCAGCCTCATCCCTTCATCTTTTTTGGAGTTAGTTGATTATATCACTACAAGTCAAGTAGAAACTGAGAGGAAAGTAGAGTATGCCTATGTTGCTTGTCAATTGTGGTGATCTTGGAACGAACGCCTTTTCCAACAATCTTAAATTCTCTCCCAACAACTCATAAGAAAAGTTATTTTAGATACTAAGTTGTTAAACCAAAAGACATTTAATGAATCTCCATCCTGACATTGGGATGGCCACTCTCATCCTAAACCACCAAATAACTCTCTTTTGATCTCCTGGCAACCTCCTCCCATTAGAGATATCATGATAAATTTTGATGCCTCTGTAGATAAATCTAAAGCAGCAACTGGTTTTATCATTCGAGAATATTCTAGCTCTTTGCTTAGGATAAGGGGCAAACTATTACCTTTGAGCTCAGTGCCATATGCTGAATTAATTGTGGCATAGCTGGGGGTCTGTGTTACTTATTCTGAACTGCAAGCTCATAATATACATCTTCAAGGGGACTCTAACACTATCATAAATTGGATTAATACAAAACACATGAGGCAACCCAAGCAATGCTCCATACTAAAGAAACTTCAACAATAGTTGAATAGTATTCCTAATTGCAAGGTTTGTCATATAAAGCGTGAAGGTAATCAAGCTGCTGACTGCATGGCATGGTTAGCTATGGAGGGAGACCTTGATTTTTACCCTTATTCTTAGCTTCCTTCACATCTCTTTGGTATTTTATAGGCTGACTACTGCAGAGTAGGATATCTCCGTAGCTTAAACTAACTTGAGGCAATGAATTGCATGATTTAAATGCTTCCTTCTACCGTTGATTTCAACAAGCCATCTAAAATGGTCCTGCTTTAGTTGGACCACATTATTGTTTTTTTTTGCAGGGACTATATGCATTATATAATTGCTGGAATCTGTTTTAACCTCTACACAATGCAATATGCTCTGCTGGTTTTATATGGAACTTTTTCCTGACTATTACCTTCTATTATATCATTTGTTACTCTTACCGCAGCAACTAAGGATCCACACTTTGCTTCACAAAGGATGTCAAACCTTATATCATAATGATTCTGTGCAAATCAGGTGGTCTCTTCTCAAGCTGATCCTATACTCATGCAGTATATTTTATCCAATTAGGTTCAGCTTTATCTCCAGACTGCATGTTTCTACTGCTTTGGTTATTAAACAGCATAATGGAATTGAATTGGAGAACAGAATACACACCAATTCCAAGTGCCAATTGCTCACCTGCATTTCTAATCTAAAACAAATTGCTTTAGGATTCTTATCTATTATATTTAATGATTACGTTGTTTCCAACCATCCAAGAAGATCCTACAACTCATGCAAACCATGCCCAGGATTGCTTTGTTGCTGCTATTTCGAAGATAAAAGGACTTAGAATTAGTCTGCAAGGTACCCAGGGTCCCAATAGCATGCATTATTTCACCCCAAATGATGTAAATACTGATGGAAAAGTGCAATCATCTTAGTTTCTATCCTTCTTTCTGCTCTTGCTCCAGATAATGATTCACAATCAAATATGACTGATGAAAAATGTGCCCATATTGGTGAATATCAGATTAACTTTATCTTGTGCTTCATGCAAAATAAAGCTCATTGCTTACAGGGGCCTTGCTATGTGCTTCAAAAATTACACACTATGGGAATCTACAGGCTATTATTCTTGAGACTCTTTCACATATCACATGTTATACAATTAATTGTATAGTTTTGGATTATTATTTTAATGTCCTTCTTTTTTGTTCTCTTGTGTATATTGAAACTGAGACTTCTTTGATTTTGGTTATATTTATATGCATGGAGGCTCCATATAAACTATTGTTTTCTGTTATTTACTTGTGAATACACATCTTCCTTCTTACCAAAAAAAAAAAAAAAAAAAAAAAAGCTCCTTGATTCTCTACAGGGCTGAATGGCTGATAGTGATTAATCCATACATTTCAATACCAACACCGAATTCGTGCTTATTTAAAAATTTTAACCCATAGTTTCCCTCCAAAAAATTGTCCATGGAGCGTACACCAACAGGACACATGGGCCTTCTAGATTTTATTTATTTATTTATTGATTGATTATGGGTTGTGGGTTGGGAATGATCGAGTCCAAGCGTCCGATAACAATATAAGATTTTACGGAGTCACCAGTTGACAATATCTTGAGTGGTATACGTATTGCATTCTACCCATAAATTTTAAACTTGTTAAGATAAATGTCTCTATTGATGCATGACAAAGGGCCTTTTCAAAGTTCAAAATATTGGCTACAATAAAATTTATGTCAAACACAATTTATATATATTTTTTACATTATGAGGTTGTTTATAAAGCTATGGAGATGGTCAATGGGAGATTCAATAGCATCAAGCACTGTATAGATGCTGTAATGGCTTATAAATTGCTAAGATAATGAACTAGGACGGATGAAAGGCCGATAGAATATGGAGCGAGAGCATGCTTGAACCTAGATTCGTTGTGTTAAAGGTTGACCAACTCGCCCTATCTAACATTTGAACTAGTATTTTTCTATTTATCAGTTTTAAAATTATTGGGAAAGCTAGGTGTCTTTGTTGACATACAACGGAAGATTTTTCAAAGTATTGGCTAATACCGCACAGACAGTGTTATAACATCTATAATTTCTAGTTTCATACTCAGTAATTTAGAAAAGACTATAGAAAGATAATTAGAAAGAGATTAAATAATATCAATCAATGTCTTGATGTTATAATGTCTGATAAAATAGTTGAATTAGCTAATTTGGACATATAAAATAGTTGAATTAGCTAATTTGGTAAAGATACAGAACTTTACCAAGTCGCATTTGGCAACGGATGGGCTAATATAATAGCTGCCTGTTGACTAGTAGTTTTCAAAAATTTAAAATTGTTAGAAGTACTAGGTGGGTCAGTTGACATATCATAGGTGAGATTTCAAACATCAGATAGCACAATAAAAATAATATTAAATATCCTTTTATATATTTTATTACTATAATAAATAATTTAAAAATCATAAAAGGATAGTTTAAATGGATTAATTGTGTCCACCAACGTATTGATGTTCTAATCAATAAAATACAAATACCATCGAGCCATTGCTGGAGTGGTATCATTTCTCGGCCAAATGGGAAGGAGGCGAGCGTTCGATCATGGCTCGAGCCAACCTTAGGTTGATAGAAGGTGTGAATTGGTCTCTTCGAATCTCAAGAAAAGAAAAAAAAGAAAAACATGAACATCCAATAAAACATGAAATAAGGCCCAGAGAGTTTATCAACTTGCCAATTGGCGGTGGTGCGAAAGTTCTCTCATACGATACAATTTTTCTATACCTAATAATTTTCAAATTGTTAAGATAATTGAGTGTCTCAATTAGATATGGTTGCTGAGTTTTCAACAACACAATCAAGACAATGTTAAATAGCATTCTATATGTTTTATTGGGTACTAAGTAATTTAAAATTATAAAAAATTATTGAAAAGGGATTTAGTACTACCAACCAATATTTTAATACTAGGATGGCCAATAACAACATCTGGGATAAGACGAGCTTGAGAGATGAAAAATATATTAACTAATAAGTTGTTTTATATTTTTGATAAGTTAAAACTGATAAAATTATGGTTTGCTGCAAGAGAAGATTATTAGGGATCGTAATAGGTTGGACATGAGTCGAATCGGCTAATATCTACATGCATCCTATAATTAAAGATCCCATATATATTTATCCATCTCATATTTATATCGGATTGAATCAGATTGGATCAATTAAAGATGTGGATCAGATAGATAAAAAAATTAAATTAAATTAAATTAAATTAGATATATATAAATATTATAAAATATTTATAAGTTTGAAAGAGAGATATAGATTAAGATTATATTGAATCGGATTCAGGATAGAACATACCATTATTCATTCAGATCGAATTCACTACGAATATTTTTATCATTCTAATTGGATCGAGTATTTAATGGATCGACTAAAATTATTAATTTTAAAAATTATATATTAAATTATATATGCATGGACTATTATCCTATTTCAATTTTCAGAGTCTTCTCATGGCAGTCAACTAAAAAAGACATATTCCAATGGCCCTAATAATTCAAAGCATGCGTCGGTGACACATGTACTGAATTGATGTTCCCTTTGACCTTCCGTCTACAAAAAAATCGTGGATTCTCATGCAACTACCAATGTCCCACCCAAGTCGCACCTTAGAAATATTTGGGATTTTCCCACCTTCCAATGTAGCAGGGCCCGTTCCCATTTCATAAGATGCTTAAAATACCTCGCTACTTTCGCCTTATTAAAATGAACCACTCGGAATCATTCAGGAGAGCCGGCGAAGCCATGTTCAGAATACTAATTGTTGTAGACCCCAAGGTTATATTGCTGGAAAGAACATAAAAATAACATACATACAAATAAAGAAGACACCGAGCGTCAAAATCTCAGCATCTAATTTATGACAGATCAGGTAACGGAGCTTGTTAGACCCTCTCCGCCCATCAATATTATTCGCCAAGACAATGTCACCACAGAAGCAAAATGAGGGTCCAAGTTGGAGGGAGACACCAGATGAAACCAAGCTACCGGAATTTTAGGCTACAAGTGCATATAATAAAGCTAATTTTCCAACTTATAATATCTAATTGTAGTCAAACATGTTGGGCAATCAAACTCAACTTTCGATGGTACAGAAAATTAAAAGAATAAAATAAAATAAAAGGACACCCGACAGAGTAAAGGACATGATTATCAAAATCCAGACGGTATAAGTTGCGTGCATGTAGGTAAATGGATGTCAACTAATATGGTTGGTCAAGTCATTGCGGGTTATCAACAATAAACTTTTATTTTTTTGATGCAATTGCACGGTCGCATCATTTTTTATGGTCCATAAACTCTCAACATTACCTAGAATTCTAGATTTTGGTCAGATTTTCTCCGGTCCTCGCTCTCAAATATAGCCACGTATGCAGTAGCACAGATTTTCTCAGATTTAAAACTTCAACACCTCCCCCCATGTGCGCGTATGCATGTGAGCGCGCGTGTGAACGGAAAACATAAGAGTATGTGCATACGAAGCTGGAGACATGAGTCGTCCACCGACAACAACTTATCCATATTTTTCTAGGATAAAGTAAATTATCTTTCTTGCGGATGCTATTAACCCTTAAAATCTCCTCCCGTCCTCTCACCTGAATTAGGTCATATTTCAAAACAAAGAACCTAAGATCTCCAAGGACCTAAACAAGCCTCATCCATGAAGCCCTTCACAGAAGGCAAAATCCAACCACCACAAGTGATTGACATCGACCTGACCAATCAAACTTCATCTTTCAATGCCTTTGATCCATTGAATAGTTTCATGTAAAACAAATATGGCTACAATTTAATTCAAGAAAAATATCATGTGTTCCATTTGGATTAGTCTCTGGAGTGAGACTCAACTGAATATTTGTATTATGGTAGCTGATAAATACTCCATTCGACATGTTCATGTTACCTGTCTACCTCCATGCACGGTTCGTGCGGTAATGCACAAAAGCACCTCAGTAGTTTTCCATTGCTTCCCTAAAAGAAAGCTAAAGTTCTAAATCAACATTCCTTTGTCTCTACCCTGCTACTGAAGACAAATGCTATTTCAAAACGACTGCCGCATTTCTCAAAGCCAGATATCTTTGGACATGATCATCAGGAAGCATTCGTACGCGCTTGAAGACATCCGGGTTTGCATAGCGCAGGTTTGTCCTTGGGTCTATGTACTGTGCCTGCAGCCATTAAACCATGTCAAAATAAAATAATAAAATGTTCAAATACATCTTCAGGTTCCAAGCATGAGTTTTTTTTATTTATTTTTCCACCATTTGCGGAGAAGTCATGCCGGTGGACGAAAAACAAAACCAAAAATCTTCAGTAAAAGCATACCAAAATCTTTGAGACAGACATTACGGTGAAATGAAAACCCGAGAAGAGAGACCAAAATACATTTACCCAAAAACTAAAGCATCAATCTTATAAAGCAATTAATAATCCACATCTTTACATAAGAAACAGGAGACTCCACAATCTGCATATGATGGGCTGTAAATTTGTTTGGACCACAGGATCTAATTTCATTTTGTTATTTACATATTAAATCATGTCTAGGTCCATTTTTTTCTCAAATTACTTATCATCAATAAATCTCAAATAGTAAAATTAGCATGTCTATTATTAGAATTCATAGAGTTAAAAAATAAGATGCAAGTTTTTTATTTTATAGACATGTTAAAGTCTTATCCCAGTTTCTTCTTAAGTGTTCAACATAAAAGGATGATTAAATTGATATATAGTATATAAATATCTCAAGTAACCAGACAAAATGTTTGCTTCATTAAAAATATTGTATAAGCACCCAAATTGGTGAAAACTAGACTTCTTGTATGCATGCTTTATATTCTTCATTCATCCACTTTATAGCCGACTAATATTTCAATTTTTCACATTTCTTTTATATTTAGGAGCAAGGAATTCTGAAGTGCCAACCTGGCCAGCTAAGGGAATACCAATCTTGGATCAATCGGCTCCCCCCGACACTATTCGATTAAACAGTTCGGTATATAAATCATCCATTCCCCTCCCTTGAAATCCTAAGGGCTTCCATCCCTAGCACTCAATAACAAAATTGAACAACGCTGCATTGCCAACGAGGTACCCCCTTCCTAGCTTCCTCCCTCTCACTCTCATTCTCTCCCACTCTCTCTCCCTCCCACTCCCTCTTCAACCACCAAATGACAAGGTCTCTCCCTCCCTTCACCCTTCACCCTTCTCTCTCTGTCTCTGTCTCTCTCTCTCTCTCTCTATCCCCCTTTCCAACTCTCCATGTTGGTATATCCTGGAATGGCATGGTACGTACCCATATTGTGCCAAACCGGGGTCGGCCGATACCCCTCTATACCAGTTGGGCAAAACTTATTTAGAAAAATTGTTTAACCCACAATCTAATCCAATCTAGGCCTCTCTAAAATTTATGACTCGGCCCTGATTGTAACAACATCGAATACCACTTAGAACATGATATACCACACTAAGAATACTAACCATATTTTCATAATATTGTTTTCAATACCCATACTAGGACCATGCTACTATAGTGTCTATATAGGTTGCTTCATGGTACCGCACTCAGTACATCCCTTGTACAAACTACCAGTTCATTATCAGTATTATACAGTATGTCCGATACAGGATGGTACAGCCCAGTATGAAGAACCATGATAGCAACCTTGTTATACATGTGATGGAATCAATTTTGGATGACCATCATTTCTAGATGCTCTTGGCCCTTCAGAATAGAAATTGCTCCAAGAAGGATATACAAGATCAAACTTTGACCACATCAACAATTGTATACTAAATCATGTAGTTTGGAGTTTGGAATGGTTTAGTCCATAATATGTGTTGCATTAAGTAACTTGCATCATAAGCAAGCCTATTACGTAGGAAACATGGTCAAATGAGCATGCCATAAAGGTATGAGCATGGATAGGACAATTCAAGTGCAATGTGCTATAAAATCACACTGCATCAATTTGTAAACACCTGGATACCATAATTTATGATTAATATAAAGGCAATACAGTATGATAAAAGCAACTCAGACCTTGCAAAGATGAGCATAGAATGCTTGCAACTTATATCACTTTGCATATGCATGTACACCAAGAAAGCTTTAGGCTTTAATAATATCATGAGTTATAACTAACAGCATTGTTCATCTTGAAAGTTGAAAAGAAAGATCATTTACCTCATAACCTGTTATATCACAAAATTTCTTTGATGGGTACATGGATGGAGGTGTCTCAATATTTAAATCTGCAAAACAAAATAAAGGTCAGAGGCATCCCAATGCACGAATTTATAATTTTAGCACCCTTAAGAATCAATAAAAAGCAACTATGCAGATTGATTTAGTACATTAGGAGGGAAAAAAAGCAAATATGATTCATAAAACCAAATCAAGCTAATCAAGCTTTTCTCAGGGATGAAATGTAGCATAACCATAAACCGTAACAATAAACTTTGTCCCTACTATTTGAGGTCAGCTTTATGAATCATTATCCATGAAAAAGTCCTTCCCATTAAGGACCACCTCGAATGCCAATGCAAACTACTCAAATGCTTCTTCACAATTTCTGGCTATGTAAGCTAAGCTCAGCAAATACATAGTTATGCCTTTCATATATTCCATTTAAGTCATTTAATAATATCATATAAACAACTAACGTTGTTATGGTAACAGCGATGAAGAAAAACATAGATTTAGGTAATCAGGTCATAAGCAGAGGCTGCAGTATGATTTGTCATAGTTTGAAAACAATAGTCAACCAAACTGTCAAAACCTACAGCAACCGATCGAGCACCTTAGATATGCTTTTACAGGTGATGATACTATTATAAATACTGATGCACAAAAGGAGAACAAGGTCGCATTTCATATATTAGATTTTCAGAAAATGCCAGGGTAACAGAGGGGAACAGAATGATAAGTTTATGGTGAATTTTCTGTTAATCAAGTACTCCAAAATTTAACAATCAGCACTCCACTTTTGGAGCTTTTCTAGGAAACATCATGACCTTGTGACTGACAATTTTTCTAGACAAATGGTTTAATTAAAACCAGTCAAAACAAATTGAGCTCTTTTAAATTAATTTACCTAACAAAGCAACAATTTATGACCCGCAACTTGCAGGTAATTTTTGTTAGTTTTCCATGACACCATACACATGGATCATATTGTCAACAAAATATTTATATCAATGCACATAACTTTCACTAAACCACTCCCCCCATACTACATTAATCATTATATGTGTTTGTTCTGTCGTCACCCTTCACACGAAAACCTAAGGAGAAACCAGGCCTCTATGACTGCAAAGGTCCTAGCAAGTTTAGAGTTAAAATTGTTTGCCAAACAATTTATTTATTTTTTTTTAAAAAAAGCATCATGTTTCATCCAAATCAGTTACCATTAGCATATCCCATTCTAATCTAATGTACACCTAGATATCCCATATATCAACAGACACGGCATTATGAAATTGTAAAAAAAATTCCCACATCAATATACTCGCAATTTTTTCACTATCTCCCCCGAACATTATCTCAAATAGGATAGCGATTTTTCCACTGCCACGCAATGCAAGAACGGAAGCCCAAAAAACAAAAAGGCTCCCAGTGATTGCAAATAGCTTTATTGATCGTGTTGAAATTCTTTCTCGTCTTACGCTCCTAAACAAATCAAACAATTATCCAAATCAATTATCATTAGCAAAGCAAATTGATGGACCGGAATTTCAATTCCCACCTGCAAATCGCACGCACCGACAACAAATATTCCACGATGTAGTGCATCCAACAATAAAGGAATATAATGGAAATATATAAGAGAAGAGGAGAGCTTAGCTTACAATTGGGTTCGTCGGCCTGGTAGGAAGCATAGTTCTCGGCTTGGAGGATCTGCTTGAGGTGCTTCCAGTGGCGGCCTCGGGCGTGCCCTTTCGGGTACTTGTCCGACATCTGTACCCTCTTGAAGGGAAGAATGGGCGGCAGAAGCATCTCCGAATTCACCACCTCCGGCTCCATCGCAGCTTCCAACCGGACGAGGCAAGAAGGTCTCAATTTTCAATTTCCGTCTTTCGAAGTTTCTTTACCGCTTAGAACCCTATCTAGAACTGGATATTTAACAGTGGATTATAGAAAATTATAGAAAACATGCTAGAGAGAGACGAGGGTTGCTTAGCAGGGGCGGGGGAGTCTTCGGCATGTAATTAATTAATCCTCCAGCTCTGGGTAAAAAAAAAATATATATGTAAAAAACTATAGTTAAGCTAAAGATCAGAAGTCAGCGATACGAAACTACACTCCACGGAGTGAACTTTATAACAAATAAACAAAACAAATCGAGATATTCCACACACAAAAAAAACAAACATTTTTTTATCTTTTCCGCATTCTCTAAGATTTGCATTATAATATATATAGAGAGAATGATTATATAGTAAAAAAAAAGAAAAAATTCAATGATTTAAATTATAAATTTTTACATATTAATTTTTTTCAATTTTCTAATATCTCATCGCCCTATATTTTTATTCTTAAATTGATAATGTTTATTTTTTCAGACAGCTAAATTCACTCTGAAATCAAGCAAGTCGTGGTTCTCACAGTTAAAAAAACTTTTAGCCATAGTCTAAACTTCTCTGTTCTGTCCCTCCAAGTCTCCCCTCACGGATCTAATCCCATATTCTGCCTCTCCAAGTCTCCCCCCACGGATAACACGGATCTAAATTTCTCTATTCGGCACTCACAAATCCCACGGTCCTGCCCCTCCGAGTCTTCCCTCACGGATCTCACTCACAAATCCCACAGTTCATATAATTTCACTGAAAAATCCTAAGCCATCGTAGACTTCCCTATTCGGCGCCTCTAGTAAAAGCTGACGAAAAACAACGAAAACAATAAGAAAACAATAAAACAACAAATAGGAAAATCAACGAAAACAAAGGAAAGGTGGAAAAATTAAAAAGCAAGACCTTTTTCCGCATAGATTTTTTTTTCTTTTTTCTTTTTTGGAGATGTGGGAAGCAAAGCACCTGAGGCAGATCGGAGGGGACGGCCGACGCCGGTGACGGAACGTGGCAGCGAGGACAGCAGAGAGGAGCTCAGTTCGGACATCTGTGGGAAAGAACGCACCTGACGAAGATTGGAGGGGAAGCCCGACGCCGGTGATGATAGGGAGGAAGGCGACAGTGGAGAGCGAGGGCTTGGGAAGGATAAGGGGAGAAAAAAAACCAAACTAAAATAAGCGGCCGCTGCTTAAAAAAAAAAAAAAAAAAAAACCGACGCGTGCTAAAGAGCGCTGGACCATTGTTTATCCATTATATATATATATATATATATATAGAATAATATTTTATAAAAAAATATTACGATATTCCCATCTTAGCATCTGGAATAATTTTAGTTATATCATATAGATTATTATTTTATTATTTATAATAATTTAAATATTATTTTTAAATAATAATAAAATAATATTAAAAAAAATTAAAAAAATAATATTTTAAAATAAAAATCAGAAAAAAATAAGATATAAAAAATATTTTTAAAAATTATTATTTTAAAAAATAAAATATTATAAAAATAAGAATAATATTTTTAAAAATATTAATTTATTATTATTTTAAAAAAATACTATATCATTTTTTTAATTAATTTATTATTAATTTTAAAAAAATATATTAATTTATTTGTTAAAAAATAATATTTTTATTATTTTTAAAAATAATATATTTCGAGATCTGAATCGATCCATCGGATCATATTAGATCAAATCTAATAAATTATCCGCAAATAGAGTATGGTACTTCATCGATTTGAAAGTCAATTTTTTATATTTAACAATCTTTGAAAATTTTGAAAAGATATGAGAAAAAATGAGAAGACAAGGATATGATCGGGCTTGGTATTTATCGAAAGGAAAGGAAAGCCATAGTAGAGCGGCACCGGCAGGCACGGAGAAGATATAAGAATAGAAAGAAAGAAAAAAATAATAATAAAATATTAATTTATAAAAAAAAAAGAGAGAGAACTCTCTCTCTTTCTTCAGTGGTGGTGCCAATAGGGATGGCAACGGATAGGGTTTGGGTCGAGTATTATACTATCCATTCTCAAATCCAAACTTAATATTTTATATCCAAACCCTATCCGATATCCGATTATGTAAGAAAAAAGATACCCATCCCTATACTCAATGGGTTCGGGGATACGCACGAATAACCCATTTTTCCATATCTAATACATACCTATCCATATCAAAAAAAAATAATCAAAATAATTTTTAAGTAAAGATGGAAGGATATTATTTTTAAATAAAATAAGACTATCTCTATTAGAACTTGTTTAAAAAAAAATAAAGAATTCAAAATTATAATATTTTTAAGATATAAAAATATTAATTATTTTATTATATAATAAAAAATACTAAGTAAAAAAGAAGCTTGAGATATTAAAAGATAATGTGAATGGAGAAAAAAAATATACAAATATAATTTAATAATTAATAAAACTAATATAATTATTGTATTAACCATAAATTATATATATATATATATATATATATATATTTGGATATAGGTTTGGATATGGGTTCGGGTATTATCTATATCCGTAGGTTCGGGTCAGAGTCGGATTCGAATTTGGATAAAAAATAGGACTATCTATACCCGTGCTACAGTTGTTGGATTTTTTCCAAACCGCTCAAATCCTATTTTTCAAGTTTGACTAAGTTTAGGTAGGATGCATATCCATCGGGTTGAATCGATTTTGCCATCTTTAGGTGCTAGAGGTGGCGGTACCGACGGGGATGCCAGAGAGTGAGATCGAAATCGATATTTATCGAGAGAAAAGAAAAATGGTGGTGGGGCGACGGAGGGGGTTAGACGGCATCGAAGGTATGAAAAGAAAAGAGGAGGTGGAAGTGCGATCAAGAATCGATATTTATCGAGAAAAAAGAAAAGTCATAGTGGAGCAATAGGAGGGTGTAGTGGTACCGACCGGCACGTAAAAGATATAAAAATAGAAGAAAAAAATATAAAATAAAATATTATTTTATAAAATAATAAAAAATATATAATAAATAAATAAATAAATAAAATATTTAAAAATAAAAAAATTTATTATAAATATTTATTATTAAAAATATTAATAATTATAGACCGTAATTATCTATCCTGCAGAATGTGTGGGTCTTCGACTAGTTATATTATAGATTGTATAGATTAATTTTGAGTCCTTATGTTATTTTAGATCTGGATATATTTAAAAAATAATTATATATAAATAATAAAATTATATTTATTTTATTTTATATTTTTATTATTTATATAAATAGATTTTAATTATAAAAATATAATAATATTATATAATAATAATATAATTTAAAATATAAAATTTTTTTAATATAATCATATATATATATATAATAATACGTTGTGGAGGGATATTATGGTGTTGCCACTATAGCATTTTAAATGAGTGTAGTTATGCCACGTGTCGAGCTAAGCAAAAGAGAGAAAGAGAGGAAGATCAAGACTTCTAATCGGAGTTCTCTTCCCTCTCTATTCTAATATAAAATAAAACGCTATGGAGGGATATTATGGTGTTGCCATCATAGCATTTTAAATCAGTATAGTTATGCCACGTGTTAAGCTAAGCAGAAGAGAGGAAGAGGAAGACTCCTAATCAGAGTTCTCTTTCCTCTCTATTCTAATAAGATCGAAAGATATTTTTCTATAAAAACCCTCCCCATTCCGTAGGTTTTCCACTGTCGATAGATCACCGAAAAAAAAAAATATGGTACGGATGGGGTGGGAGGGAGGAGACATCACTGGAGAAGGAACGGATTGTCGGCTTGGCTTGCAAGCAACTCGATTGTGGCATGTAAGCCAAGTAACTCTTTCTGCTTCCTTTCTTTTTGTCTTCCACATTAAAAAAAAAAAAATCATGATACGGATGGGATGGGAGGGAGGAGACATCACTGGAGAAGAGACGGATCGTCGGTCAGTTTGCAGCAACTCGACTGTAAGCCAAGTAACTCTTTCTGCTTCCTTTCGTCTTCCACATTATCAGAGAAGGCGGGTCGGGCATGGACGAACCGGAGAAAGATGGGAAATCAAAAAATAATTGTGTTAGGGGTGGGGTGGTTTGACGCTGGGCGGGGCGAAGAGAAGGCATGAGGGAGGGGGCAAGGCGGCGGGGTGCGGTACCGGAGAATGAGGGGGGGGGGGGTCGGGGCAGAGAGGAGTGCAGGGGATTTGATGCAGGACCGGGGGTGGTTTGACGCTGAGGCAGGGCGGGGAGAAGGCGTGGGGGAGGGGGGCACGACGGCGACAGGGTGTGGTTGCGGTGGAGAGGAGTGGGGGGGTTTGATGCTGGGACGGGGAGGGAAGATGGTGGGCAAGGGTTGCACGAGATCGGCACGGAGGTTGGGATGGGGGCCGAGGGGGTGGGGATTGGAGGGAGGGTGTGGGGTGGTGGTGGATGGGTGGCGGCCGAGTGTGGACGAACCCGAAGTTCGTAACTTAGTCTATGCATACAACATTCATATATTTTGCAGTTTTCTTTTGATTTTTTTTTTTTTTAAAGATTTACCAAGATAAGCTATGAAGATTACACCTTAAGAATGCCTGACATAATCTACTTTAAGAATTTAGAATACATGGATATGGTTACGGTTTGCCACTGCAATGTTTGACATTCATATATCTATATTCTGGCCAAGCATTGTTTTCAATTTTAATATTTATCCGGTCAGTTTTTGGCTGTTATTACAATTACGCCCGAGAAATAATTGGAGTTGTTACATTAAAGTCAACCAAGAATGATAAGAAAAGTATTTAATTATGATTTTTCAAGTTCAAAATAATAAATTTTATACCAATATATATATACATATTTGCACAGCTAAATTTGTATCATTGAATTTGCATTATAAATCCTAATTTATATGAGAAATTCTAATTAGGATGGATCTTGCTGAGTTATGAGAAATTTAAATTAAATAATTTATATTTTATTATTTTATTTTTATTATTTTTTAGTTGATTTTATAGGAAAATAATATTCAAATAAGAGTTCTTCGAACAGAATCCTTTATAAATCGAGGCACAAATTAAGATTCGGAGGATAAATTATCGTCGATAGAGATAAGAGTCCCCTTCATTTATTTTTTTGAATTAGGTTTGGATTATGGATACTATATTTGATTTGGCTTAAGCAAGTAGAGTCAGATAACTCTTGCAATTTTTCAAGTTCAAAATAATAGATTTTATATCAATATATGTATATATTTGTACAGCTGAATTTGTATCGTTGAATTTGCATTATAAATCCTAATTTACATGAGAAAATATGATTATATAGATTTTATCAAGGGTTCCTACTTCTTGAGAGCCACTACCATGGGAGTATTGGGAATTATATCCCAAAGTCAATTATCAGCCTATTGATGATTGAGCTATTTTATAATTATAATTAATTTATTAATTAATAAAAATATTTTGATACTTTTTTCATCATAAGTTTATATTTTCTAATTAACTCCATTATTGTGATGAAGTCCTTATGGCTGTTTAGCTCCGATAAAGAGAGAATTTATCGATTAGTCCTTAAATTTGTTCACGACCAAATGATAGGCTGTTAATTAGGACAACAATGTCTATCGAGCATAAGTCGCTATATGCCATATAGGTTGGTTATCCTCTTAATCAAGGAGTGTAGAGACACTGGTATGGCATACAGGTGAGATGTATGAATACATTGTCATTGAACATGACCAACTTCAGAGCATTCTACTGTCGAGAATATCTCTGATAGGATATAGGTATAAATATCCCTTAGATCTGAGATCATCTCAGTGACTTGCACGCAACTCACTGTGCTTTAGTACCGGACCAACTGAATTTCTAATTCAGCAACGAAAGACTTTAGGGCATAGTCAAGTACTTACGAAGTTGGAGTGTGATCAAGATGGAATTGACCACTTTAAGAGTTGGGGAAGAATGTATCATTGTATTTCAATATAGCAAAATCTTGATCAGGATAATCCATCAGATGGATTTGATATTTTAAAATATAATGTGGACAACCTGATCAGAGTTAACAATTGAACTCTAAGGTGTCCTACGAGCATTATGGTCAAGAGGATGAATTATATGGAAACTATATCCGCATGGATTCTAAGAATGGTGTTCTACACCTTCGATCTATCTGGCCGTTGGATATCATTGCTAGATGATCACCTTGATTGATATAAAAATTTATTCCTATAATACCGACTTAGGTTTAAATCTATGAGATCACACATATTAGAGCTTACAATCTGATCGGATGGTTGATCGATGATTAAGAATCATTATAGGGTTAAACAATCAATACGATTGGTGTTTAACCTAGTGCAAGTGTTGCAGGAGGATTGATTAGCAATTAGATTGCTAATTGACTTAATTTGATTAAGCCAATAGACTAAGATTAAGTTTAATTAAATATAATTTAATTAGATTTAGTTTGGACTTGATTGGATCAAGTCCAATTGATTTATTGGATAAGCCAAGTGCAAGGAAGAACTAATCCTAGTCTAACTAGGACTCGAATTAATCCAATTTTTTAATTTGATTAGAAAATAAATAAGAATTAAATTTGATTTAATCTAATTTTATTAAGTTTTTAAATAGGTTAGGATCTTATTTAATTAGATTGATTTAATCTTAATTTTATTTGATTAAAAGATCTTATTTGACCAAGTCAAAATAAGAGTCCTAATATGACTAGGACTTCCTATCACTTGCGCCACTTAATCCTCACACCCCATGCCCTTTTTGTTTTATTTCTTACGTAAAAATTCTCCACTCCCATGGCTTCTCACGCCCTCTTTCTCTCCTCTTTTTTTCATAAGGCAATTTGTTAGAAGACCAAGTCAAAAGAGGAGTTAGTTTTGCTTAGGATTCTATGAGATAGAATCCTTGTTGACCAAAACACCTTCCCTTGAGTGTCGTCCTCTCTTTTAATTAATTCTTCTCTTATTCCATGAAAATAATCTTCTTTTTTGTGTGCCCTCCCTTGCTGGTCTACGCCAATAATTATGGAGGAGGCGCCTAAGAGTTGGGCGCTCAAACAACTTTCCATGTTTGGATATTCCTAGTCTAGGATTTTGATCTAACTTGGATTCTTCTTTTTCTCTATTTATTAGATAAATTTTGTTCTAATTTTTTTATGGAATACAGAACTTTGGGAGAGGTTTGGAGTGTAGAAAAATCAGAGGAAGAGGGTCCTTGGAAGTGGGGGTTCCATAGGCACCAAATTAGGTGTTTAGGTGAGAGAAAAGAGAAGAAGGGGATATTCTTCTAAGGCTATTTTATTTTCAATCTCTCCTCCCTTTCTTGAGTTTTTTCTGAGAGAGTCTCAGGTTAGTAAACTCTCATCTTCTTTCTCATATTTTGAAAAGTCTAAATTTTGAAGAAAAGAGCATCGGATCGATCGTCGAAGAAAGATCAGCATAGTACTAGTATGCTGTGCTAATTTCCTGCATCAGACTTCAGATCAGAGATTGTAGGCTCGTATGGACGACTTCTAGAGGCCGGATGCGTGTGCGGCTCGTGACTTTATCCTCAAGTCTGGATCAATAAGTTAGAACGTCTAACTTGCTCAGGTAATAGATCTGATCTATTAACTTCATACCTGCATTTGATGTAGTATAGATCTAGGTTGATTTGATCAACCTTTTACTTTCTTATTTGATTTTAATTTTTAATTTAATATCATACCTTGATCATGTAATAGATCTGAATCTATGTATTTATATATTTATTTAAATAAATATTTAATTTATTTAAGTCTTTCGTTGTAAGATCTTGAAAAAGTTTTCAAGATATACCTATAAAACCCTAGATCTGGTTTCTTCAATTAGTATCAGAGCAAAGTTATTATTACATAATTTTTGGTCATGTTTAGATTATTTTTTAGATTAGATCTAATTTATAATTTAATTATTAAATCTAAATTTTTTTAAAAAAATTTTAGATCTCACGAACTGCTATAAGGTTGTCCTGCTATAAGGTTTATCCCTTATAGTGAAAAAGTTGTTCTAGTTCGTGATGATCCGACTCTAATCATAAATTTATTAGATTTGATCTAATTTTATTTATAATTTAATAGATTTAAAATAACTTTAGATCTAAAAATAAAATATTTTAGATTGTACGAACTGCCATAAGATTGTCCTATTGTAAGGTTTACCCCTTACAGTGAATAGATTATCCCAGTACGTGCTAATCTAAAATATTGATCATAAAATTTTAAATTAGATCTAAGAGATTTTATAATCTGATTAAAAATATTTTAATCTTCATAAATTTATTAGATTTGATCTAAGAAGATTTATGATTGATTATTATTGAAACTGTTTCAATTATATGAATCTGTTTAAATTAGATCTAAAGTAGATTCATGTTTATGTTACTTGCATATTGATTATGAATTAAACATGCAACTTGGTTGATCGAATCATGTTGTAAAATTATTTTACAAACATGAAAACTATTTTTGAAAAGTCAAACCCCAACCCTCAGCCCAAAACTTAATTAAGAATTAAGAAGTTATTTGATTAGGTTCTAGGATTGTAAATTGAGGATCCTATGACATGAATCATAACACATTGGATTAATGGGTTAGTAGGGATTAGATCCATTAATTGGATTAGACCTAGGGTTAGATTAAAGAATAAATTTAATTAGAGAATTGACTAAATCTAATCAATTATTGTCTTAGATTAGATCAAGGATTCTCTGGATCAATTATAATAGTTGTAGTTGGTCAAGTCCATGTCTTAACAAGATCCAAGACGAACTTGATTCTTGACTATGCGGTCTAGCATAAATTGTTAGGTTGATCTAATTGAAACTAATTAAATCAGTTGGTGTCTAAGGTAAATCAGACTAGTGATTTTTAATTTGCAGCTTGCTTACCTAATCATTTCTGATGGTATCTAAGGTAAGCCTGGCAGATCCTTTCACTGATCAAATTTATCTGACCTCTTGGTGAGATTATATTTTGATCAGATTGCTTAACTATTCGAGCTGACCCATGTCAACTAAGTAAATCAATTTGATTGATTTAGGTGCTCCTAGATCAGCCTATTAATGATCTCTCTTAAGCTGACTTGGTGAAATTAGTGAAAGAATTATGACAAGCTGGTTGACCTACTCGCTTCTATAAATTAAATCTTTTAAAATTATTAGGTTTCTAAAGTAAAATAGTTATATGGTAACTGGATCATAGCCTCCTATTAAAGTGGATGATAATGAGTCCATCAGTTGGATAATCATTAGAGGCCTAAAAGTCTGGTGCTTATCGATTGATGAAATTATCATTCATTATATGATCTCTTGGATACATCTTTCTAAATGATGGTCAGGTGGGCCAACTAAAGTTGGGCCTGATCATTCATTGGTTGGATGGATCAAGTATGGTCATGTTAATGGTTGGACCTAATTGGACCCTTTTCTGAGAAGGCCAAAGCCAATTGATCAGGGCCTGAGGCAAAATTTAATTACTAAAAATTATTTGAAGAAATAATTGATTATAAACTTACCCTTAGATGTACATGGATGGGCCAATCAAAGTTAGGCTCATAAACAATCTATGTGGATTCTAGTACCCACTAAGAAATTAGGATAATTTTTCGAATTGGAGATAGAGGCTACCAATTCGAATAAAATAGTGGGAGAAATCTTTTGATTAAAGTTCAAATCTTTAGGTTTATGAATCAATTACTAATTAAATTTTGATTTTTTTTTGTACAGACATGGCCACTTTTCTATCACTCCGATCATTGTTGAACAATGATAAGTTGGTAGGACCCAACTTCGGTAGCTGGTATCAAAAGTTAAAGATTGTCCTGGAGCATGAATGGATTCTATATGTGCTGATGGATTCTACATCTGAGGAGCCAGCTGCCAATACACATGAAATAGTCAAAGACACTTATCAGAAGTGGCTCAGTGACCAAACTACGGTGCGCTATATTATGCTGGCTGTGATGAGCAACGAGTTCAGTCATAGATTTGAGACAGCTCAGCTAAATAAAATGCTCCAAGTGTTGAAGGATTCTTTTCGCACACCCAATGATGTTGAGAGGCACAAGACTAGTTGCACCATCTTCAATGCTAGAATGCGGGATGGAGCCTCTGTCATTGATTATGTACTATATATGATTGAGCTAATAGAGCGCTTGAGCAAACTTGGCTTTTTCTTATATGAACAATTTGGAAAAGATGCAATACTGAACTCACTGCCAAAGTCCTATATTCCTTTCCTTACTCATTACAGAATGATAAAGTCTAAAGTAAACTACCATGGGTTACTGGGGTTACTTCAAAACTTTGAGAAGGATCACCAGCTCCATAAAGAGTTGGTGAACTTAGTAGGAGGTTCATCTTCTAGTTCTCGATCCTTTAGAAAAAGAAAGAAGAATAAGAAGAAGAAAATAAAAAAGGTGTAAGTTCAAGCTGGAACATCGGTGTAAAGATAGACCAGAAAGATCAAGCTCAATAAGAGTCAAGTTGAATGCTTCTTTTGCAAGAAGCGGGGGCACTGGAAGAGAAACTATCCTCAGTAAATTGCCTTCCTGGATTCGAACAGATAGAGAAAGAAGCAAACTGTTGCTGGATAAGGTATTTATATGATAACTCCTTATAATTTTTCTATTTATGATATTACTGACTGGGTATTAGATACTGATAGTTCTTACCATATTTATAATTCATTGCAGGGGTTATAGGTCAGTAGAAGATTCGAGCAAGACAAGAGATTTCTAAATATTGAAAATGGAAGACCAGTTTCAGTTCTAGCTTTAAAAATTTTAAAACTTATTTTTGAATCTCATACCGTTGTTCTTAGTGATTATCATTTCTATCCTAGTTTTTTTTTAAATATCATTTCTATAGGTCTTTTGGCTATGAATAATTATGAAATTTTAATAAAAAAATAAGTTTGTAATGTCATTGTTAACGGTGTTACTGCTTTCTATGGATAATTAAACAATGGTGTATATATGTTATCATAACTTATTAATGTAGTCTATTCTACTGGTAAGCATCCTAGATTAGATAGTGTATCAGATATCTACTTATGGCACTATAGGCTAGATCATATAAACAAGAATAGGATAAACATATTGACTCAAGAGGGAATCTTCAAAGTCAATGATTATGAATCACTTTCAATCTGTGAGTCCTATCTTCTTGGTAAAATGATCAAATCACCTTTTACTGGAAAAAATGAGAGAGCCAATGAGCTCTTAGGTCTAGTACATACTGATATATGTGGATCAATGAGCACAAGTGCCAGAGGTGGACATATCTACTTCGTCACTTTCACAGATGATCTATCAAGATATGGATATGTCTATTTGATGAAACATAAGTTAGATTCTTTTGAAATGTTCAAATAATTTCGAAGTGAAGTAGAAAAATAAACTAAGAAGAGTATTAAAGCTCTTCAATCTGACTGAGAAGGAAAATATATTTCTGATGAGTTTCTCATATATTTAGGAGAGAATTTCATTCTCTCCTAATGGACTTCTCTTAGAACAGCACAGTATAATGGTGTGTCTGAAAGGAGGTATTGGACTTTGTTAGACATGGTCCGATCCATGATGGAATTTGCCAGCTTATCGATATCCTTCTGGGGATATGCACTCAAATCAGCTTGTTATCTATTAAATAGGATTTCAAGTAAGTCTGTAGTTAAAATTTCATATGAGGTATGGATAGGACGTAAGTCAGCACTTTCATACCTTAGAATTTGGGGATGCCCGATTTATGTCAAATGGTTAGTTATAGACAAACTTGGACCTAGGTCTGACAAGTGTACATTATAAGATATCCAAAAGAGACTAAAGGATACTATTTCTACCATGCTGATGAACAAAAGGTGTTCATCAGTCTTAGAACAACCTTTTTGGAAAAGAAGTTTTTTGGTGAAGAAACTATTGCCTCTAAGGTTGAACTTGATGAAGTTCAATAGGTAAAAAGTCTGACACAGAATGTTGAACCTAAGTCAGATTTGATCAGATAAGATTCGAAGCCTAGTGAACCCGCACCATTAAGGCAATCCGGTAGAGTACCGCATCATTTGGATAGATATTATAGATTCTTGGTCCAGGATGGTGATCCCATCGAACTCGATGGGAATGATGAGGATTCGATCACTTATATGAATGTGGTGCAAAGATCCAACTTTGAGAAATGGCTAGAAGCCATGAGATCCAAAATGGATTTCATGAAGGTCAATGATGTATGGACATTAGTTGACCCACCTAAAGGAGTTAAACCCATTGGGTATAAATGGATCTTCAAAAGGATGAGGGGCGCAGACAAAAAGGTGAAAATCTATAAAGTCCATTTGGTTGCCAAGGGATATCGTCAATATTATGGTATTAACTATGACGAGACATTCTTTCCTATGGCAATGTTCAAGTCCATTCGGATCATGCTTGCTAATGATGTTCATCTGGACTATGAGATCTGGCAGATGGATGTGAAGATAGTTTTTCTAAATGAAAAGCTGATCGAAGAGATATATATGATACAATCTGAAGGGTTTACATCCATAGATGAGTCTAAGGTGTGCAAGCTTCAGAGATCCATTTATGGATTGAAATAGACATCTCGGAGTTGAAATATGCATTTTGATAAAGTGATCAAAATGTATGGCTTCGTTAAGAATGGAGAAGAATCCTGCATTTATAAATGGATAAATGGTCCAGCAGTGGTATTTCTTATTTTGTACGTGGATGACATTCTCTTAATCGAAAATGATATCCCTACATTACAAGGAATAAAAGTCTGGTTATCATTACAGTTCTTCATGAAGGACTTGGATGAAGCATCCTACATCCTAGAGATGAAGATCTATAGGGATAGATCTAAAAGGATGCTTGGTATATCTCAGTCTACATACATAGAAACTATGCTGAAGAGGTTCGACATGGAGAATCTCAAAAAGGACTATCTTCCGATAGGCCAAAAAATTTTTCTCTCTAAGAAGGATTGTCCGACAACTCCTAAAAAGAGAGTGTATGAGTAAAATTTTATATGCTTCGACAGTGGGGTCTATTATGTATGCAATGACATGTACGAGATCAGACATGGCATACTCACTAGGAGTGGTGAGTAAATACCAGTCTGATCCTGAAGAAAATTACTGGAAGGTTGTTAAAACCATCCTTAAGCATTTGAGAAATACTAAGAACCAATGGTTGGTTTATGGTGAGTCAAATCTAAAGTTTGTGGGGTTTACAGACTTCAGCTTTCAATCTGACCATGATAATAGTAAAAGTATGTCGAGGTATATCTTTACTCTAAATAGTGAAGCCATCTACTAAAAAAATTTCAAGCAATATATAGTGGCTGACTCTATTTGCGAAGCAGAGTACATGGCAACATCAGATGCAGCAAAGAAAGCTATGTGGCTGAGGAAGTTCATCACCGAGCTCAGAGTAGCATCCTCCATTGATGGTCCAGTCCTGCTCTACTACGACAGCACTGGTGCCATAGCTCAAGCAAAGGAACCGAAGGCATACCAGCGGACAAAGCACATTCCATGTCGCTTTCATTTAGTTCATAAAATCATGGATCATGGTGACGTCGACCTTTAGAAGATCGATGAAAAGGAGAACCTAGCCGACCCCTTCACTAAAGCCTTGACAATCAAGGAGTTCGACAATCATAAGTCGAAGATGGGTATTAGATACTATGCCAAGTGGCTTTAGAACAAGTAGGAGTTGTTAAAAATTATGTTTCAAAGTCAATTATCAGCCTATTGATAGTTGAGCTATTTTATAATTATAATTAATTTATTAGTTAATAAAAATATTTTGACATCTTTTTCATCATAAGTTAACATCTTCTAATGAACTCCATTATTGTGATGAAGTTCTTAGGACTATTTAGTTCCGATAAAAAGAGAATTTATCGATTAGTCCTTAAATTTATTCACGATCAAATGATAGGCTATTAATTAGGACAACAATATCTATCGAACATAAGTCGCTATATACCATATAGATTGGTTGTCTTCTTAACCAAGAAGTATGGAGACACTGGTATGGCATACAGATAAGATGTATAGGTACATCATCATTGATCGTGATCAACTTCAGAGCATTTTGCTATCGAGAATATCTTTGATGGGATATAGGTATAAGTATCCCTTAAATTTGAGATCACCTCAATGACTTACAAGCAACTCACTGTGCTTTGGTACCGAACTAACTAAATTTCTAATTTAGCAATGGAAGGCTTCTGAGCACAGTCAAGTACTTACAAAGTTGGAGTGTGATCAAGATGAAATTGACCACTCCAAGAGTTAGAGAAGAATGTATCACTATATTTCAATATAGCAAAATCTTGGCTAGGATAATCCATTAGATGGATTTGATATTTTAAAATATAATATGGATAACCTGATCAAAGTTAACAGTTAAACTCTGAGGTGTCCTATGAGCATTATGGTCAAGGGGATGAATTATATGAAAATTATATCTGCATGGATTCTAAGGATGGTGTTCTACACCTTCGACCTATCCAGCCGTCGGATATCATTGCTAGATGGTCACTTTGATTGGTATAAAAATTTATTTTTTTGCTACTGACTTAGGTTTGGACCTATGAGGTCATACACATTAGAGCTTACGATCTGATCAGATGGTTGATCAATGATTAAGAATTGTTCTAGGGTTAAACAATCAATACGATTGATGTTTAACTTAGTATAAGTATTGCAGGAGGATCGATTAGCAATTGGATTGCTAATTGACTTAATTTGATTAAGTCAATAGATTAAGATTAAGTATAATTAAATATGATTTAATTAGATTTGATTTGGGCTTGATTGGATCAAGTCTAATTAATTTATTGGATAAGCCAAATGCAAGAAAGAACTAGTCCTAGTCTAACTAAGACTCGAATTAATCTAATTTTTTAATTTAATTAAAAAATAAATCAAAATTAAATTAAATTTAATTTGATTTAATTAAATTCTTAAATGGGTTAAGATCTTATTTAATTAAGTTGGTTTAATCTTGATTTTATTTGGTTAAAAGATCTTGTTTGACCAAGTCAAAACAAGAGTCTTAGTGTGACTAGGACTCCCTATCACTTGCGCCACTTAATCCTCATACCCCATGCTCTTTTTATTTTGTTTCTTACATAAAAATTCTCTACTCCCATGGCTTCTCATGCCCTCTTTCTCTCCTTCTTTTCTCATAAGGTAATTTATTAGAAGACCAAGTCAAAAGAGGAGTTAGTTTTGCTTAGGATTCTATGAGATAGAATTCTTGTTGACCAAAACACCTTCCCTTGAGTGCCGCCCTCTCTTTTAATTAATTCTTCTCTTATTCTATAAAAATAATCTCTTTTCTTTGTGTGCCCTCCCTTGCTGGTCCATGCTAATAATTATGGAGGAGGAGCCCAAGAGTTGGATGCCCCAACAACTTTCCATATTTGGATATTTCTAGCATAGGATTTTGATCTAACTTGGACTCTTCTTTTTCTCTATTTATTGGATGAATTTTATTCTAATTTTTTTATGAAATATAGAGCTTTGGAAGAGGTTTGGGGTGTGCAAAAATCAGAGAAAGAGGATCCTTGGATGTGGGGGTTCCATAGGCATCAAATTAGGTATCTAGGTGAGAGAAAAGAGAAGAAGAAGATGATCTTCTTCTAGGATTATTTTATTTTCAATCTCTCCTCCTTTTTTTTTAGTTTTTTCTAAGAGAGTCTCAGATCAGTACACTCTCATCTTTCTTCTCATATTTTGAAAAATCCAAATTTCGAAGAAAAAAGCATCGGATCAATCGTCGAAGAAGAATCAACACAGTACTAGCATGCTATCCTGATTTTCTGCATCAAACTTCAGATCAGAGATCGTAGGCTCATGTAGATGACTCCTAGAGGTCGGATGCATGTACAGCTCATGATTTTATCCTCAAGTCTGGATCAGTAAGTTAGAACATCTAACTTGCTCAGATAATAGATCTGATCTATTAACTTCATACCTATATTTAATTTAGTATAGATCTAGGTTGATTTGATCGATCTTTTACTTTCTTATTTAATTTTAATTTTTGATTTAATATCATGCCTTGATCATGTAATAGATCTAAGATCTAGGTATTTATATATTTATTTAAATAAATATTTAATTTATTTAAATCTTTTGCTGTAAGATCTTGAAAAAATTTTCAAGATCTACCTGTAAAATCTTAGATCTGGTTCCTTTAGAAAGATGGCCGACCTTCAAAGAATAACCCTTCCCCTATTTTAATAAAGAAGAAGAAAGAAAGAGTCTCTCTTCTCTCTCTTTCTTTTATTTAATTTATTTTTTTATATTATTAGTTTAGCTATTTAGGGTTGGATTAGTAATATTTTATATATAGGATAATATTTCATCATGTTCATCTGCATATACAAGAAATTCTAAATTATTTAATTATTTTTAGGAGATAAATCATAAATTATAATATATATACATATTTGGCTTATAAAATTGATATTTAGAAACTTAAATTCAAAATTATGGATTATATTTGCTAATTGATTTTAAGATTTGATATTTAATAATTAAATAATATGGTCATGGGCTAAAGAATGATTCAAAAATAAAACACTTTGGTCGATAACTTTCTCATAATAAATATAAATTATCTTTTGCTTAAACTACGTGTTACTATAAAATTTATTGACCTGTAAGTTGTATAACTGAAATATATGACTTTGGAGGACCAACATGCACATGTGAGTATTATGAAGCAAAAGTCTGGTATGAAGAGAGGCAAAACAGATCACGCACCAATAAGAGTCCAAAACTTAGCATATATTGCCAAGTAGGAAAAGTGCAATTGCCTTTGCTTAAAAAACCACCTCCACTGTTGAAGACTTTGGTAGATTATAGAGAGAGAGTTAATCAAAAGTATTTCGAGATAATATTAGATCCTACAATCCATTATTTTTCTTCACATCAATGGGTGGTCGTATTGACCGGACAATTAACGATGGTAGTGGATCGTATGTATTCCAAATCAATGGATAGAATTATCACAAAATTGGATCGTTATTATCGCCTGAGGGAGAAAACCCACAGTTTGCACAGCTATATATATATGATATTGAGCATGAAGTTGAAAACATGATATCAGTTGTTAAAAAATGAATACAAGGCTCACATTTGGATTCAGCCATTATGCAGCAATTAATGGATATGTTAAATGCTAACAATGTTTTGGTCCAATCATTTAGAATGGCAAAAATTGGTTTTGGTAGAAAAAATGATACAAAGCTGTGGTTACAACTAATAACTGATCGTAAGACTGATGGTCGTCAATATAACTTACCAACTTACTCTGAAATAGCTGCATTGATAGTTGATAGTTTTGACAAGAAAAATAGGGGAAGAGACATAATAATCGAGCATAAGACAAGGGGGCTTCAAAGAATTACTAAATTGCACCTAATTTTTATGGCAATGCAATACCCCTTACTATTTTCTTATGACGAGGATGGATATAGAACGGGCATTAAACATAGGAGTCATCCCGGTAGTGAGACCCACGAAAGAAAAATGCTAACCATGAGACAATACTATGCTTATGGACTGCAACAACATGCCAATGAATCAGATATATTGTTAAGGGGTGACCACCTTTTTCAACAATTTATAGTTGATGCTTACATTGCAATTGAAGAACAAAGATTTTGTTGGATAAGAGAAAATCAAGCAACACTGCGGTCTGATCTATTAAAAAGAGTGCAAGATGTTGTTTCATGCAGGGACATAATGGCACGTTCTATTGAAAAAATAATTATCCTTCCATTATCCTACACTAGGAGTCCATGGTATAAGGTACAGAACTACCAAGATGCTATGGCAATTTGTAGATGGGCTGACTATCTAGATATTTTTATCATTTTTACTTACAATCCAAAATGGTTAGAAATATAGAAATTTATAGATAAGATCGATTCGTACCAAAAATCAGAAGATAGAGTTGATGTAGTGAATTATGTGTTTCATCTCAAACTTTTGGAACTACTGTCTGATATAAGAAAGAAAAAATACTTCAATCGTACTTTTGCAAGTAAGTTCCTTTCATATCTGACAAAAAAAGATTTCTATTTCCTATAGCACATATATTAATATTATCGGTAGCATGATTATTTGAGCCACAAAGTTGACCATTTGTTGTTACAAACATAGATATCTACACAATCAAGTTTCAGAAACATGGTCTCCCTCATGCACATATGTTGGTTTTTCTACATCCTGATGATAAGCATGCAGATCCTTCACACATTGATAAAATAATCAGTGCAAAAATACCAAATAAAATTGAAGATCCTGAAGGTTATTTTGCTGTTCAAACATACATAATGCATAGTTCATGTAGTAAAAGTAGATTATCTTCTCCATGTATGGTTGATAATCGTTGCATCAAATATTTTCCAAAAAAATAGAACAACCATATTGTATTGGATGAAGAAGGTTTTCCAATATATAGAAGGAGGAACAATGGCAACACCATGATAAAAAATGAAGTCAAATTGGATAATGCTTATATGATGCCTTACAATAGAAAGCTTTTAATAAAGTATCAGGTACACATAAATGTTGAATTTTGCAATCGTTCACGATCAATTGAATAGTTATTTAAGTACATAAATAAAGACCATGACAGAATCAGTGCAGTCATTAAAAAGACAAATATCGATAGTGTGCATGCATCTGCAAGTAGGACCATCAAGGTTGATGAGATCAAAGCTTACCTGGACTATAGATACATTTTAGTATCAGAGGCTTGTTGGAGAATTTTCGAATTTGCCATCAATTATAGAGACCCTTCAGTTGAGAGACTCAATTTCCATCTTTCAAATGAACAAATAATAGTTTTTGCTGATATTGCAAATTTACAAAATATGCTGAGAAAACCAAGAGTTGATAGAACTATGTTTACAAAATGGATGAAGGCAAACGAGCAATATGAAGAAGTTAGAGAACTAACTTATGTTGAGTTCCCCACAAAATGGATATGGCACAAAGATGTTCAAGAGTAGACGAAAAGAAAGTCTAGCAGAAGCGTAGGTAGAATATTCTACGCCCATCCTGCAAGTGGCGAATATTATTATTTGAGAATGTTACTGAATACTGGTAGGGGTTCCACATCTTTTGAAAATATTTGAATAATAAACAAAATTTTCTATCCAACATTCAAGGCAGCTTGCTACGCTATTGGATTGCTTGATGATGATAAAGAATGGCACGATTGTTTACAAGAGGCATCCTTTTAGGGATCTGGTCATCAACTACGAGAATTTTTTGCAACACTATTGCTTTACTGTGAAGTTGCTAGCCTCAAAGAACTTTGGACTGTTAATTGAAAAATATTATCAAAAGATATGTTATATATACAAAGAAAAAAGTTAGGTTTATCTAACTGAAGAACAGATACAGAGCTACGTATTATTTGAGATTGAACGAATATTACAAAGATCAAGTAAATCATTAAGAAATTATGGGGGCATTCCGTTGCCAAATGCATTGTTACTACGAGAATTAAATAATAAACTTCTTATTGAGAAGACAAACTACAATAGAAAAAAGCTTCAAATGGAATTCACAAAGCTTTACCGTGGTATAAATACAAACCAGCTTAAAATATTTGAAGCGGTTGTTAGATCAGCAGTGGCAAAAGAAGGCAAACTTTTTTTTATTTATGGCCATGGAGGAATAAGAAAGACTTATCTATGAAAAATAATTTTGGCAAAACAAAGGTCAGAGGGACATATTGCTCTTACTGTAGCATCTTCTGAAATTGCATCCTTACTGCTTCCTGGAGGTAAAACTGCCCATTCAAGGTTTCACATTCCATTGCACTTAATAGAAGATACAACATGTGAGATAAAGCAAGAAATATAATTGGTAGAATTATTGAGCAAAATAAGTCTCATCGTATGGGATGAAGCACCGATGACATACAAACATTGCTTTGAGGCACTAGACCGTACACTCAGAGATATATTGTGATCTACTTTTTTAGATAGTCTTAACAAACTATTTGGTAGAATGACAATGATACTTGGAGAAGACTTTCGCCAAATATTACCGGTTGTCCCTAAAGGCAGGAGAGAAGATATAGTAGATGCCTCCATTAAATCATCATACCTGTGGCATCATTTTAAGTTCTATCGACCGCACAAAAATATATATTTAAAAATGATGCCTGCAGAAGTTCAAGTACCGAGTTTGTACATTGGATCCTCAATGTTGGAGATAGTAAAGGTGTTTTTGACATTAGTAAGCAATGGATTGAGATCCTACATGAGCTCATGATAGACCGCAATTGCAATGAAATACAAAAAATAGTTGAAATTACTTATCAAGATGTAGCCACTAAACTGACAAATGAGCATTTTTTGCAAGAGCCATCCTTACACCAAAGAATGAAACAATCCATGAAATAAATGATCACATATTGGACCTAATTCCAACGAAAGAAAGAATATACTTCAACTTAGATTCAATCTGCAGAAACTTAATAAATTCTGGTGATGATGATGCCCTTTACCCAATTGAGTTTCTTAATTCACTGAAATTTGTTGGTATACCAAATTATACTTTACGACTAAAAAATAGTATTCCTATCATACTGCTTCGTAACGTGAACCAAAGTGCTAGCTTATACAATGGTACAAGGCTTATTGTAACTCAACTTGGAAAATGGTTTGTGCAAGCTAAATTTATCATAGGAGAAAATATTGGCCAAAAAGTCTTCATTCCTCGGCTAATTTTATCACCCAACAAATCAAAGTAGCCATTCAATCTTCGAAGAAGATAGTTTCCATTATCCGTATGCTTTGCAATAACTATAAATAAGAGCTAATGCCAAATATTAAACCATGTTGGTTTATATTTATCTAAACAAGTTTTTTGTCATGGATAATTATATGTTGCTTTATCAAGAGTTACAAGCAAGAATGGACTATACATACTAGTAACAAATAAAGAAGCTAAAGATCCAAGCCATGCAAAAAATATTGTCTATCTAGAAATTTTTGCTAATATAAAATATGCTAATTAATTGGTATTAATATCACTTATCACCAAATTAAATAGCATAATACCATTTTTTTTTCTTACTTTTGTCCCTTACCTTTTTTTAAAACACGGTCCTTCCTTATGCTTGAAATTTTACAGATCAATGGATACTAACAAGTACTCACTTCTAAGTAGCTCTCTATCGAACAAGATACATAGACCATCAAAGCTAGAGTTATACGCATGTGGCAAGCAACCAATATAAAAACAAATGAAAACATCGGATTAGAATTGATCCTGCTAGACAAAAAGATAGGAACAAAATATATTTACACAAAATATGCTTTTAACTATAAAAAATAAAAAATTATCTATTCTAATGTTACAGATGATAATGATATAAGCTATTGTGCACAACGTTCAAGTTGAAAAATTTAGATAAAAAATCTAAGAAGGTCACTGCTACTTCATAACAAATTTCAAAGTTATTTAAGCATACTTAGAGTATAGAGCTGTTCCAAACAATATGCGAATAATTTTCTACTTCACAACAATTATTAAAGAAGTGTAGACTCCAACAACTGAGATTCCACTATTCTACTTTCACTTTATAGATATGCCTCTTATATATGAAAGGTGCAATAAAAATACATATATGAAAGGTAAAAAATAAAATTACATTACACATAGCTCAATGTATTTTATTCTCAATACTTGATATAATCAATTTGCTTTTACTATTATTACAGATATCATTGAAAAGCTTAGTGGAATAAGTGAAGTGCAAAATATACAAGCAAGAAGAAAAATAATTCCTAAAAAAATGTTGAGCTATTGCTCGAAAGGCAAGTACCTTTACAACTATAAAAAAAATTCTTTCCTATTTTACACATACAGTATTTATACCCATGACTATAAATAAATCTTTCAGTAACGAAAAGATTAAAGTCATACTTTAAAAAAAAATAACAAATGAAATCAGTTTTAACGAGAACAAAGATGAAACCATCCTCTACATCATTATTGTGACATTAGATGTTCCAAGGTAACAAAATATTTGCATATATAACTGTCTTTTCAATTTCATAGTTAATTACTCCCATCTTCAATATACAGATAAGTACAATCTCTTCTCTACTAATGCTATGAGAATTTACAAAAATATTGATATCCCAGAAGTAGCAAAACTCAAACAGAGGTATATATACTAACAAAACTTTAATTAAACAATGATAAATTCATTTAATATTAAAAAAAATTTCATATTCATGAAGGCAACAAGTTCAATACAATAGCTATATTCACAAAGTGATGCATACAAATCCCTACATGAATAGATATTCTACAATAGAAGAATACTACAATAGCTAAAGAAAATGCATAGACAAATATAAATTGATGTCAATCAATATTATATATAATTATCGAATAAATATTTTATCTCAAAACTAATACCTTTTTATCTCATCTGTGTGGATGTTGTCTTCATAATATGCGCAACTATTATTGGTATTGAAGACAGGTTCGGATGGTCTTACGTGTCTTGCACAAACTGTGCAAAAAAAGTAACAATGTCAAACAACAAATACGAATATAGGACATGTAATACCTCTGTTGACTATCCAGTTCCAAAGTAATATATTCTTATAAAGTTGTAAAAACAACATAATTAATAAAGGCCAAAATTATGATACTAATACATTATATGATCAAACAAGATTCAAGATTAATGTAAGGATGAAGGACCATTCTAGCACAGCAACAATGATCCTTTTCAACAGACAAGTTGAAAGCTTATTAGGAACCACTGCTTTAAAGTTATCAAAAATATAAATATTAATTCAGCCGGTGTTCCTAACCAAGTTCAAGACCTCCTATACAAATCATTGGTCTTCACAATTAAGTTGAATGACTACAATTTGAAAGAAAACTTCCAAAATTATACAGTGATGAAGACTTATGACGTAGATGAAAAATTAAAAAATGACTACAAAATCATCAACTTAATAGAGGTAATTATATAATGATCTATTTTCCTTCAAACATAATGCAATTTATTATTGTACTTCATCGTTTCCTTTCTTATAGGACATGGTACATGAGTTGGTATTAATTTTAACAATAGGGTAGGGCATGATTTAAGACACAGCCTCCTTCCAATACGCAATAAATTCAGGAGTTTGGAGGGTGTTTTTTTTAACTTTTGATGCTCAGATGAGATTTATATTTGCCCTCATGTACCGGGGAGTGTACAAAAATAATTATTATTGGGTAAACTACCATGCGTTGCAACCCGACCCTCAGTTCCATCTCGCAAAAAGATGGCATAGCCGAATAAACTTCCCTCCCCTCCGTACTTCTTTAGCATATCAACCAAGCGCAACTTAAACAATCCTATCGCATAACATTTTAAGTAATGGCAGCCAATCTAGAATACCAGCAAAGAGAACAAAGAGAAAGATATCAATGTAACAATAATATAACTAGGATTGATACATAAGATCTATATTTAGAGTTCACCAAGGACATAAATCATCAAAAATATTTTGGTTGGGTTACTAGAAGCATCGTTTGGCAATTGAACATCCAGGCTTCACTTGCTGCCACTGGAGACGATCTTGTTCCTTTAAGTAGTACAATGATAGCCTAATTAAGCAGTAATAAAGAACATGGACCACATTAATGGCATGAGCATATCTTTGCAAGCAACCCCCTGTCCTCGTAAATCAACTTAGATCGTAAAATTCAAGCCTCTCATCCTCAGCTTTTCATCAAGAAGTCTGACAGTCATGCTCAGGTTCAATAAATATCAGAAATTTGAAATGCTAAACAAGTCGCTCTAAAATCTGACTATTTGATCAGCGGCATAATTTCATCTAACCCAGAAAATGGAAATTGCTTTCACTTTCAAACATTGGTTCCACTTATTAGTTTCAACTTCTGGTTTGCTACAATTTTAAATGCAGAGGAAAACAAGTCTGGAGTTCTAAATGTAACAACTTCACCAATTCAGTACCCACACCTACAACTGATACAGGTAATTACAATGACGAGCAAGTTAGAAAATCTTGCTTGTCCATAGACCACCTGTACAAACACATCATACTCGACTCACCGAGTCATCCATGGTGCACCTAAGATTTCTGATACAGCAAAGGACGTTCCCAAGGTTGCTCATCATGCACATCACATACAACAAGTCACATATCCATGTCAATGAGCAGATCATCTTCCTCCTCCTCATTGTACATCTCATCAGCAAGAAAGCCATCTACTGCCAGATTGCTGCCATGAATAGAAACTCCTCCAATAAATTGAGAGCAATATGAAATCCCATCCTCCACCCCGGCATGCCAAAAAAAACAAAGAAAGGGGAAAAAAAAAGGGATGCAATTTATTTCCAACATTTTGCTAGCAGATGAAGCCAAGGACCTACCTTATGCAACAACACCGAAAGCTGACAACGCGCTTCAGCTTCCTATTATAGAAAAAGAAATTGAATGACCATCTACAAGAAACAAAACCCCATGTCAGATGACTCAGAAACTGTAGATCCATAACTGGATAGCCTCAATTAAGAGAATCCTACATGGCTCCCTTCTCCAGAAAAGGGTCCCCATCAAAGTCTGGGTTGTAGCTGTAGATCTCACACTCATTTAGTTTTACAACCTGCACCGAAGGAGCATATATGGATGACCACCAATCATTTATTCCTAAAGCCATAGGAATAGAAATATTCACCTCGTCTATTGCATTGGTCATGCTTTCCAGAAGTGAACTACCTCCGTGAACTATAGCCCATTCCTGAAATACAAACATTTTACATACACATACAGCAGAAGGTAGACAGCAAATCCAGGACATTAAGTACAGTTGTAGAGCTTATTGACTAGCTGGTCGAAATGAAAGGTCGAGCAAAGATATTTAATCAATAGCATGAGAAAGAATGTTTCTTCTAATTAATATAAAATATTTCACCTGGACAAATTTTAGTGCAACTAAAAGTCATCCACTCTTCCTTGGAAAAAGCATCTTAGTTATAACTGACAAGAAATTATTGGATATGATGATAGATTCACAAGTAACAAAATAGAAAAGAAGGGGCTATGCCCAATAATAAAATCACAAGAATATACAGCATATTTTACAACATGGCAACTTTATAAAGGTCCCTGATGACATTTTTCAATGATAAGAAAGAAAAGGCTTGTCAGTGTGCAACACAAATACCACCAAAGGAAAGGGCTTGATTGTGAAAATTTTCGACCTAGCATAAGTTGCTCAATCTTTTGAGTAAGATTATTGTTTAAAAAAAAATTCCAAATACTTGCTTTAATGACAAATATTCGAGTCTCATTGATTCTTTAATAAACAACGGAGTCTTGTTACTTCTTTCAAAAGCCTTGTATTTTTTAGCAATCTATGCAACTACCTCAAAATTTCACATTTTTAAAAAAGTGTCCTCACCATGGGTTATGCAACTCCATCAGATCTCAATTTATATGAATTTTATATAAACACTACCAAGCTATGTTAACTATTTCTAAAAAAATATGAAGAAATATGCACGCCCTTGTAGAGATAAAGAAAGGCATGGGACATTGATATGCAGAGTCATACCTTTAGTGGTATGAAGGATGAAGACAACAACATTTTCAACACCATTTGATAATATAATAAGATAAAAGCATACCCTGGCTGCTTCAAACAAGTAGGTGTCATATATCTGCTTGAAGTTCTCCCACTCTTCTTCTCTGAAAAACAGATGGGCTCGCACGGCACTGCTAAGCCGATAAATGTTGATAAGATAGGGTTATATAGAATATTAAATTGCACTCACCCAGTACAATTTCAGAGGCCAGTGACTCCAGCACAAACTCATGAATGCAACATAAGAGGACCAAAAAATTGTAGGGAAATGGAGAGAATTGAACTCTCAGCTCATAGAGCAACGGTTAAAACCGTCTGTCAAGCCATTTGACAACACTCCCTGCGCTGGTCAGAAAGGATATAAAGCGGGTTGCCATGTCGCCAATGAAGCTGACAATGTCATTACCCAGGATCCTTCCTCACACTTATTTGTCAATATTTAATGTGTCACAACTTTGGAAAAGAAATACCTGAAATCATAATCTGGATACATATGACTGAGCGTAAGAACCAGATATATCAATGTTTTCCGACTGGAACAAGCATGGGAAATACGAGATTAGGTCTCTCAAAGAATCCAAGAATACATAACATCAATTTGTACATGTCTTTTACCACCTTGATCTACTAGACAAGAATTCAACAGGGGATGAAGTGTCGCTATCAGATGATTGCTCAAGGAAGTCAAGAATCTGAACAAAGATTTTTTTTTTAAGAAAAAAAAGTTAGAGAAAAAAGGTATAAAAACTGCAGTCAAAATAATTGGCAGAGATCCATCACCTTAACAGACCTATAAAAATTCACAGCTAATAACTAAATTCCAAAATGTAAATCAGAGCATATCAATAACCATGAGCATGGCAACATCATCACAAAACAATAGTCAAAAGTCGCTAATCCTACCAGTAGTGATTGAAATAGAAAAAGAAGAAATCATGATGACCAAATAATTTTCAGCTCTATTCACTTTTGGATAACCACGTATATTAAAACAATAATACTTAACTACCAATATTCCCACCAAAACTAAAAATTGAAGGGAGAAAGATACCAGAACTGCACAATCTAGATACAAAACTTAGGATAAGAAACTATCACATTCCTTAGTTGATTAATCTTGTTTAGAAACACAATTTAAAATAAAGAGCTGAAAATTGTACCCCAAACAGCATCATATAAATTCTGCTCCAGCTTTCGAGGAAAAGAACAAATGATGAGGGTATAGTGCAATCCTCACGTTTCTGACTGGTAACAGTATTCTTTTTTTCCTCCCAAACACCAACAAGATCAGAGAAGAAAGCATGGTAAAACTCTTTTAAAGAAATTAGTTTCATATTCCACATGGCTACGAATGGTTCACCCATGAAATCAGGATATTTCGTAAAGCATATAGTAGAGAATAGTGAAAATGAATGGTGAATCAGATATTTGTGATAAATTGCATTGTTACGAAACGTCACAACCATCAATCAGCCCTGAAAATCAATTCCTGATCATAACATATGATTCAAGGTAGAGGAATGGATTTCTTCACAAGTGATATGAACATCCACATTTCTGTACCCTATCATCCATCCTCATGTCAAAAGTTGAAAGAACAGCCACATAGCAACATAACAAGGAAACTCGATATAATGCAAACATTATAAAAGAGAACAATGGTAATGAAACAGTATGGGCACATACGCCATCAATTTCATGAGGCTCTGCATAAATAATATCGGGGCAAGGCTGCGGGGCCCAGCAAACAACATGATATAAAGCATAAATAAGACAGCAAGCTTTATGCATTAAAAATCAGCTGAAACCTATAATGAACTGCATAAAACTTGTACTAATGGCATTATCTATCAAAATGAACCAAAATGAAACAAAAGCAGTATAACAAGCCGGTTCTTTTCATGGTTATGGTTTGTCTTGAAACAACAAGCTTAAAACTAGAACCAACAAGTATTGGCCACATATTTTCTTCATATTCTTTGTTAAAGTAGTTATTTATTATCAATTTTTTTCATACAGATCAAGTATGCTTGCAAATGCAACAAATAGTTAGAGCCATCATTCAGTTTCTGTGAGTATGAAGCTAGCACATGAGACAAGCACGCCTAGATCAAGAGAAAGCCACATAATCATATAATTAGACTGCAACAAACTAAATGAGGCAATCCACAATGCTCATTTAGATGACTTGTTCTCTACTCATCAGAGGGTGCTCTTCTTTCACCCCTTTTTCCCCTTCGTGTTAATGCTGTTTCATTTATTTGTAAAAAGTTTTCAATCTATTGGTTCAATAATATGGACCGTGGTACCAATCACTAACTTTGATTGATAGACTATATCATAAGAATTCAATGATAAGGCAAGCTTTGAGTGTAAGAATGAGCAGTGCCCGTATATAAACTCTATTTTCTATTTAACAGTACTTCCAGCAGAAATAAGAATTCCTAGCAGTTTATGTCAAGCAAGTCAGAAAGTTGTAGGTACCTCATGCTCTAAGCTGAGAGAGAGTTTTCGATCACTCCCTGTATGTTTACCTACATGCCCAAGAAACAAGCACCTAATAAGTCTTCCAATTATATCAACAAACTAAGCAAGTAATCACAACCTATACTTACATGAGAATGCTTCAAGACTTCCCTTGATGGTACTTTCACCAAGATTCAAATGATTCAGGAAAAGATTTATACTGGATGAAAAAAATAACATTATCTTAAGAATAAAATCACAAAATTGAGACTAAGAAGTATGACATTCTTTAACAATACTTGCCAGACTGGTTACTTAGATTCCTAAGCATGCCTCCAAGAAAATCCAGAAAATACCTGTCTAAGGGAGTGTATTCTAAAAACTTCATGTTGAGAATCCCTCAGATGAACAGAAGTGTATGAGTTTTGATGCCTTTCTAGCAGAAACAGGCACTTAGAAGTTAGAATTCTGTCTCATATCTGTGTAGTGACAAATAAAAATGACCAGTAAATTTAACAAGTTCAAAAAAAAAGGAAGCACAGAGAAATAAATAAAAAAGAGAAGAGTCAAACGTTGTCTACTTTTGACATGCAAGGTATATACGGAATATTGTATATAAATAAGTTGAAGGATTAACTTTTTTGCTAACTTTGCAAATTGCATCATGTTTTATTACATAGCACATCCCTCCATCTTTCATAATCATAATCATGATCATCAAGCTTTTTCCCAGCTAGTTCGGGTTGGCTTATGGGCCCTCATTCACCAAGCATCCTATTTAACAAGGTCATTTCTGATGTTATTCCAAGTTTCTCCATATCCTTCTTCACAATCTCTATCCATGTTACCTTAGATCTTCCTCTCCTTTTCTTACCACCTTCACATAAATCAAAGTGCCCCTCCTTACTAGAGCTTTCTCGGATCTTCATTGTACACTAGCTTATAATCCCATGCGATGCATGGGATGTAATTTTTTTTTAAAAAATACTTTATTTTATTTACCTATTTTTTATATCTATTTTATATATTTTAAAAATTATTAAAATAATAAAAATTTATATTTTATGTGCAGTAGATATTTTAAGTTATCTGATCAATCCTATGAAGATTAACGATCCTGATTTTATGCAACTCTTTCATAAACTCATTATTTTTTATTTTTAATTATTTTTAAATCTTTTCATCTCTCTTTCCCCATCTACTTCGATCTTTTCCTTGCACATCCAAATTTCTTTCAAACTGATCTTTTCTTTAGAATTATTTTTTTGCCAATATATTATTTTTTGAAATGACACCTCTTCCACTATTAAACGATACATTTCTATAAACAAAGATAGATACATATTACTATAATATTTTATTATTATAATATCAATAATTTTTTTTTAAATTTTAAATTAAAATATATTTTAACCTTTTAGACTCTTTTTTTTTGAAATAGTATATATGTTTGATATATATATATAATTTTTTTTTCTCCTCTTGTCTGTAACATGGTGTTTTCAAAAAAATATAAATATCTGCTCTCATTCGTCTCTTACGTACCCCTAGACTCCCTACTCTCTCTCTCTCTCTCTCTGATACCCCATCGGTACCACTCTAATTTTGTTTTGTTATCAGTTTTCGCGGGTGAGCAGAGTCCCCAACTTTCCCATTCCTCTCCTCTCCATTTTTTTCTTCGTCACTGCGACGTCTCCTCCGCCGCCTGCGTCATCAGCTACGGCCATTCCTCTCTCCTCCATTTTTTTTCTTCGCCAACCGCGATGTCTCCTCCGCCGCCTACATCATCAGCTATGGTGGTGCCAACATAAGCTGGAGCCCCTACGTCCCCCACTTGGAGCATGCTCCGCCGCGTATGCATCTGCAAGACGCTCTGCCCGCTTGCGCGGCGGCCATGGCTGCGTCCACCATCGCCACACTCGCCCGCTCGTTAATTCTACTTCCGTCCACCATCGCCGCGTCCGAAGCAGGCCATAGAGAAGGATTGGAGGAACAAAGTGCTAGAGAGAGAGCCTCCAATGGACCGAGTCAGGCCGCGATGGCTGGGATATTTCCGTTCTCAGAAGTCCCAAGCGGGTGGGAAGAAGGAAAAAAAAACAAAAAAATGAAAAATAACACGGTAGCCTAAGGAAAGACTGAAAGGACGGCGGAGGGGCTACGTGTCAAATGAAGGCATCGTTCGGATGCCTTCATTTTAATATATATATATATATATATATATATATATATATATATATATATATATATATATATATATATATAAGATGTCCACGCCAACTCAGCCAATTTTCCATCATTTTATCCCTTATTTTGTGCAACTCCTACAACTGCTCTAATATATTTATTTTTTGTTTTATTTCTTTTAGTTTTACCGTAAAGACATTTTAACATTCCCATTTCTACTATCTTCAACTTGTTTTGATGCATTGCCCAACACTCTAAGCCATACAACATCCTTACATCCCTCGATCCTAGAGATAATACTTATGATGGAAACCAAGGAGTATTAAACCAAGGGAAGAGAAATAACTTAGTCATGACTCGTGACATTAGTTTTTACAACTCTGGAGCCATCTAATGCAGTGATATTGGCTTCAGAAGCAACTAAAAGTGTTATGGATTATATTCTCTATAGTAACACACCAACAAAAACCCTTAATTCTCTTCTAGGGTGCAGACACACAAGAATTAAGAACTAACGTGTAACATGCACTATTGACATCCTCTACAAGGATTTACGCTTATAATGTAATTTCAATATTTCAAACTCCATAGGGAAGAATACTAGCATACAAAAAGAGGGAAACGAACCCCACCAAGAGATATTTTCTTTTAGCCTTTGTATGGATTGATCATCTTGATCTTTTATTTTTTGGACTACCCTAGGGAACAAAGTGTGCACGCATGTATGCAAGACATAGACTGAAACTACAGCACAGTGCGGTGCATGCGTGCACTCAAACATCTTTGCATATCTAGGTTTGTATTTTCGTGCGTAAGATTGTTCATCTGATCAGATTTTGGTTTTCCTTTTTTCACTGTGTGCATTTTAAGTAATTAGCCTTTGCAATGTTGTGTTGTTAATTAAACTACTGGAATTGAAGGTTGTTTTGACCTATTAGTGAAAGAGCCAGCCTAACATACATAGAACATGAGTTTTCTCAGTAACAAAAAGGCAAGCTTATTCCTCTTTCTGTCTTCCAGTTCCGCGAAAATTTCTAAAATTATTTAAAACGAAGGTCTTCGTGGATCAATCCCATCCTATCTTGCAGCAACAATCCGTCTCCAATATGAGGGAAAAAACTTCTCTTTTGAGACCGAAAATAAAATAAAAAATCACACAGATGTGCCACGAACATAACATAGAGAAACCCTAAATTCCTTGAAACGCATCAGAATTTCGGGTTTCTTGCTCGTATCCCGTGAGAAAAGGAGAAAAAGAATCTCACGCAACAAATAATTAAAAAACAGCATCTACCATAAACGGATTCAAAAATAGTACATTAACAAAACCTAAACCAATTAACGGCATCTTAGATCAAGAAAGACACGGAATCGATACCCTAATTCGGCGACATCACTGGAAATTCTCGCAAATTAACCGGAAAAGGGACCTCTGAACACGCCTCGCCTACCCGCCGAAATCGCCACCGCAATGCTCCGAAAGAAGGGGGCGAAGAGAGAGAGAAACGAGAGGGGAGATCTTTTTGGTCCGGAGCCGGGACCGACGACCAAATGGGATGGAGGCATGGAGCGGGTGGGGAGTTCTTTCGGATAAGGAAGTGGGCCTTTGCGTAGCTGCCGGATCGGAAACGGTCGCCCCACGTGGTCCAACAAATAATTTCTCGGTTGGCGGTGCGAACGGCGCGCGTCACGTGAAAGCGCGTCCTTCGTTTTCACCCCGCTCAAAGTTCCAGCGGCCCACGGGAGCGGCGCAGCGTGGCATGTCGTGCTGCAGTCTTCAACGAAGATAGAGTTTTGAAAACCCGACCATTAATCAAATCATAAAACAGAACCTATCATGAGCCATCAGTTTCGTCTGGTCAATCGTGTATCGAATAATATAACAATTATATTAGTTATTAATTATTTAGAAAATAAATAAGCAAAAATTTTAAGATGTATAAAATAAAATTTAAAAAAATATTAGCAATACTTTATGTTTATTGTCGGATAGCACTGTAATAATGAACGGTATCATTCTATACCATGTTGAACTCAGGTTCTCTGTTGCCAAAATAATTCAAGTTTATAATGAAACTAAAGTTTAGAATGACTCATGGCATAACTCATGCCTATGCCAAGACAAGCATCACAAAATCATGAATGACAACTTCTCACACCATGGTATATGACACGGGATGATAGTTTACCTCAATAGATATCGGCAATATCTTAACTTTGATCATATGATTATTTAGTCAACTTGTTCAGCATTGAGCCGAGGTGATAAGCCAAATTTCGTGACTACAGTTATGCATCAAACACTTAACTTATCAGCTTTATATTCTGAATATATTGGATAACGGTCCACCTCGATCAGAAGCAATGTGGTTTACATTACCATTTATGTTTGAATTTTCAAAAATAACCAACTATCCTGCCCATAAATAATGAAAAATAGGAGACCTCAGGTAAGCTCTTTGGTTAGATTTTCTTCTTCTTTTTTTTTAAAATGTTCTTCAATAACTAACTTAAGCATTGAAAAATTTTATTAAAAATAACTCTGGTCAAGCAACTTAACTTATAGATTTTTTTCAATTCGGTATAGAATCAAGCACCAATTGATCCATATTTATCACCTCCAAAGCCAAGTTAGATGCTAGCAACAGCAATATGAATTCAAAAACAATATTTGGAATACATATGGAAGATAGTCATTAATCATATATAAAAGAAATATAATAAAATATATAATTGGATAACATATAATTAGAAGTCTGTTCAAAAAATTGTTAAATGTCCAAGAATAAATAATTATATTTTATTATATATTAAATAAAAAAATATTTGAAAAAAATTAAAAATTTAGAATTGACCATATTTATTGAAGAAGGGCTAGACCACAACCTGTGAGCCTTGTGTTGTTGCCTTATGGCTGCTAGTTCCAGTTATTGTTGGGCAGAGACAACAAAGTGGGTAGAGTGAAGAGGAGCAGGGAAAGAAGAGGTGCGAAGTTTATGGAGGGAGAGAGAGAAAGAGACTAAGAGAGGCTAACCGATAGTTGTGTCTCATGCTTATTGCCCGTCTACTCGCTGGCCTCTAGTAGCGTGGGAGAAGAGACCAGAGAAGTGCTTCGTATTTGATTAAAATTTTAAAATAAAAGAAATACAAAAATAGCATTCTCATGGAGTAATTTTTTTTTTTTTTAAAAAAAAAAAATCATATGAGATATAGGTAAGTCACTTTCCCACATGCTATGAATTGGGACAAATTTTTTTCCACAATATCCTCCAACTTTTAGATAAAATGAAGCAAAGTTTTTGCTTCATTAAAGGAATATCAAATATTTTATGATTTTTTTAAAAAAAATAAATTTTCATCCAAATATATATTATTTTATAATATATTTTTTTTCTATGATCAACTAAACATGCAAAAACTATTATTTCAGATATCATATATTCAAGCATCAACTTTTTAAAAAAATATTCTAATGAAAAAAATCTAATATTTCTATTGATTTTGTTTACGTTCTTGAAATAGACTTCCATAAGAAATTCGGCGTAGCCCACTCTAATAGCTCTCTGGCTTTTATAAAGATAGCTTATTTTAGCTTAACTTAGTTGATTGTATGGACCCAATCAATAAATTTTATAGAAATTTGGGCCTACATGATTTTTTTACTTTATATGAGATTCGGGCCATCCCATTTAAAAGATGGCCTTGACTGGTTGAAAACATAGGCCTAGTAAATTTATAATTTAATACTTTTGATAATGGGACAATAAATTTTATAAAATTTTTAGTTCAACCATTATTCAAACAGGCTCTTAGTTCTTTTTATATATATATTTTGAAGTTTGTCTCTATGTACTTAAAAAAAACCTTCATGGCAACAAACATCATTTTGTATGAACAAATTTAGAGTTATCAAACTAATAGTTGCTGATATTAACATAGACATATAGGAGGCTCTGACTGGCTGAAAATATAGACCTAGCTAGTTCATAATATGATATTTTTGCTGGTTGGGCATGAATCTGCTAGAATTTTGGGTCTAACTATTTAAACAAGCATTTATTTATTATTTATTTATTTTGTATTTGGAGACTTATCTCTGCGTTGTACTTAAAAAAAAATTCTAACGGTAACAAACAGCACCTTGTTTGAACATTTTTGGAGGCATCAAACTAATAATTGCTAATATCAACATAGACGCAGGTGATACTGTGTTTGATTGAAACTTCGTTGTTTTTGTTTCAGAGAGGCCGTAGCTCCAATCCTCTTTGCCTTTGGCGGGAGAGGGATGCACGAGAGCCACCATAGGTCTTTTTCTCAACCATGGTCACATCCATCCTCCCTGCTCTATTGTCCCATTTTGCTCTCTTTATTGCAACCATGGCAACATTCACCCAACCTTGTTATATTATCTATATGCTTTTTGTTATCGACCAGTAGAAGATTTTGTTATATGATATTGGTACAGTCAATTACTGCTGAACACGTGACATCATCAAAGGAATCACTGCCTCAGATAATAGATTTTCAACAAGTTTGATACTAAATTAGTAAAATATCGATCTAAAGGCCAGACTGTTGGCCAGAGCCAAAGCGACCAAGTGGTCTGATCTAGATCGGTAAATAACCAAATATGTTAAACCCCAGATTGATCTACCACTATTCTTCATGATATTCGAAACAAACCACAGCAAAGTCCGGTAATAAAATGACCTTAGCTCGATTGCATACAATCAGATCAGTATTTTATCGCTCTGAAAAACATCGACCATCGAGCTTCACAAGAGATCAGGTTTGCATCGACCTCGTTGACAGTAATCAGCCTTAATATCTGAGATCGATAAATCACCTACCTCATTATACAAGTCAGATCGATGATTTACCGACCTCAACATGTTTCGACGGTCAACTAAGCACCAACTGCATTTCAATTAAAATGCGATCCTCCTCCAGCTGTATTCTAGCTAATCACCACCAAAATAAATGGCTAATAGCTATAATCCAGCTGACCATAATAAACTAATTGCCTAACAAACTCTCCTTAAAGTCTAAACAAACCCCTCTATAAATAGGAGGCAGGATATCCCTCCAAGGTAAGTACAAATTCACTGAGCCAAAACTCTGCTAAAATAGGTTCCCGATTCTCCACTGAAGGAAGATTAACCCTTTTTCATTCAAACCCTCTCATTCTGCTTTTTAAAACTTTCATTTTCACTATCTGTTGACAAAGCTTCAGCTGACTTAAGCATCAGAGGGTACCCCACCAATTTTTGGATTTTTTTTTATAGGCTGGCCCATGATCCACATCGAACCAGCTTGATTGGTTCTCTAGCATGAATCTCTTCGACAACTTGAAGCCCTACCGCAACAGATTAGTGCTAGAGAAAGGACATTGCCCAAAGATTTTGATGAAAATGGTCAAGAAAATATAGAACCTAGCTCAATCTTCTTCGACAGCCCCTCCGGAGATGGTTTAATCCTATCCTCCAGCCATGATTGATTCATAGTAATTTCATTTTCTAGTACAGCAAGTTCATGCCCTCACCAATGCTGTATAATAGCTCTAGCAAACAATGGAGTGAAAGCAAGAATCTATTCCCCAAGAGGCTGCATCGTGGATCGGCCATCCTCCAACCCCTTAAGAATTTCATCAGGAGCACCTTCTTGATTAAAAAAATTGCTCCTATAAAGCTGAATCAACTTTCTGTAGCAGGAAGCCACTGTGAGAGATAGATCTTGAATAGAAGCTTTAAGATCTTGAGAAGAGATTGAAAGAGGTGCAGTTGGAAAGGCCTTCTTCGGATAAGAAGGATTTTCATCTTACTTCTCATTTTTCTGCTAAGATCCTTAATGAATTGGTCCCATCCCAGTTCAAGATGCCCACTCTGGAGCTATTCGATGGCTCAGCTGACCCTCAAGATCATTTGGATGGCTACAGAGATGTTATGAGGCTCCAAGGTATGTTCGACGCCCTTCTCTGCATGGCCTTTCCTATCATTCTTAAGAAATCTGCAAGGATATGATTTTCTAGACTCCATCATGGGTCTATTTCTTCTTTTGATCAATTAAGCAGGCTCTTCGTAGCTTATTTTGGAAGCAACCGCCTCCACTTGAAGCACTTGGACGGTCTATTTTTTATGGTATAGTAGGAGGATGAATCTCTTCGACAGTACATGACCCGTTTTAATGTGATCATTCTTGAAGTGAAAGATTTCAATGAGTCCATTGCTATGTCTACTTTAAAGCGGGGACTCAGGAGCTATGGCTTGAATTTATCCCTTAACAAGAACTTTTCGAAGAATTATGAAGCAATGCTGGATCAAATCTGGAAGTATGCCCATGCTGAGGAGAAAAAGTTGAATAAAAAAGAAAAGAAAAAGGATAAAGAAGGAAAGAAGCGACCCCGTAAAAAAGAATGTGATAATCTGGGGAACAGCAGTGAACCACCTCAGAAAAATTCGAGGTCCCAGGGTCCTTCCCAAAAATTTGACAGCTACGCTTTTCTATCCGTCCCCTGATCGTAGATTCTGATGAAAATAGAGAATCAAGGATATCTCCGCCGTCCTATTCCCATGAAGGCCCCTACTGGCAAAAGAAATAAAAGCAAATTTTGTTGCTTTCACTGTAACCATGGGTACGATACTGAGAAATATCGTCAACTCAAAGATGAGATTGATGCTTTGATCTATTGAGATTATCTTGGCAAGTATATTCGAGATTGAGCAAATCAGTCCCTAGAGTCACGCCAAAAGCCTGAAGATGCTGTCGAGCACAATCGGCCAACTACAGGAGTCATCAATATGATCTCATAAGACAGCCGACTCTGAAGGGCATCTAGGGGTCCTTCTCCTAAGAGGTAGTGCACCAAAAATATTATTTTTTTTTTCTAAAAATGATGCTCAAGATGTTTAAACACCCCATAATGATGCTGTCGTCGTCTCCATGATGATAGTAAATTATGATGTAAAAAAATTCTAGTCGATAATGAAAGCTCAGCGGACGTATTGTTCTATGATGCCCTCTCAGAAATGAACTCACTTGATAATCTAAGACAAGTTGATGGCCCTCTGGTTGGCTTCTTGGATGATTCTGTGTTAATCAAAGGAGAAATTACATTACCAGTCACTGCTAGAAAAGAATTCTATCAGTCAATGGTGCAGCTTACATTTTTGGTTGTCAAAATACCATCTACATATGATGCCATTTTTTGCCGACCTGGGCTCAATGCCCTTAAGGCAATAGTCTCGACTTACCATCTACTTTTTTGATTTCCAACTAGATGCGGCGTTGACGAGATGCGAGGAGATCAAATAATGGCCAGACAATGCTTTCTGATAGCTTCCAAGATGAAGGCACCGATTGGAACCCCACCTATCAAAATTTCCAATCAAGGGCCTGATGATGAGATAGGAAAAATTTGAGGTGAATTAGTAGAGCCACTTATTACTGTACCACTGGGCGTAGATCCAAAAAAAATAGTTCAAATAGGAGCTTGATTAAATATCGATCTGAAGAAGAAGTTAATTTCTTTTCTTTAAAAAAATATTAATGTATTCACATGGTCAGCATCAGATATGCCTGGAATTACAGCCGACGTCATCATGCACAAACTAAATGTTGACCCAAGATATAAACCTGTAAAGCAAAAGAAAAGAAGCTTCACTCCAAAAAGGCAAAGGACGATAGATGAAGAGGTTGATAAACTCCTAAAAGCAGGATTCATCAGAAAAGCATTATATCCAAACTGGATAGCTAATGTAATGATGGTTAAGAAGGTAAGTAAAAAATGGAGGATCTATATCGATTTTACCAATCTCAACAAGGCTTGTTTAAGAGATAGCTTTTCTCTGCCAAAAATTGATCAACTGATCGATGCAACATCAGGACATAAGCTATTAAGCTTTATAGATGCCTTCTCCGACCACAATCAAATCAGGATGGCCCCTGAAGATGAAAAAAATATGGCATTCATCACTGACAAGGGTTTGTATTATTATAAAATAATATCTTTTTATTTAAAAAATATAGGTGCCACTTACCAGAACCTAGTGAACAAGGTCTTTAAGCATCAAATTAATCGCAACATGAAGATCTACGTTGATGACATGCTGGTTAAAGTGTAGAGGTGGATCGGCATATTACCGATCTGGAGGAAGCCTTCAGAGAACTCTGTAAACACCAAATAAAATGCAATCCCAATAAGTGTGCTTTTAGAGTTACGGTCAGAAAATTTTTTGATTTTCTCGTGACCTAGATAAGAATAGAAGCCAACCTCAAAAAAATCTGAGCGTTGCTTGAGATGAAGCCTCCTAGCTCTATTAAAAAAGTTCAACGGCTCACTGGACGGATGGCGTCACTTAATAGATTTATATCCAGGTCAGCCAAAAAATATCTTCCATTCTTTAAAATATTGAAGTAAATCAAAAACTTCGTATGGATGGAGGAGTGTCAATCCGCCTTTAACAAGCTTAAAATATATCTTGGTGCACTCCCACTATTGTCAAAATCTATTGAAGGTGAGGATTTATTCATATATCTATCTATTTCATCTAATATTGTCGGCTCAATTTTAGTCTGAGATGATGTAGGGACACACAGGCCAATCTATTATACCAATAAATTATTGTGAGATGCGGAGTTCCGATACTCTAGAATTGAAAAAATGATTTATTCTCTGATCACCACCTCCAAATGGCTTTAGTCATATTTTCAAGTTCATTTAATTATTATCTTAACAGATCAACCATTAAGATCGATCTTTCAATGATCTGATACTTCTGACTAATTAGCCAAATGGGCTATTGAACTCAGCAAATTTGATATCTATTATTGAATTAGATCTTCTATGAAAGCTCAGGTGCTGGCTAACTTCGTGGTAGAATGTTCGATATCTGAAGAAGAAAAAATTTTAGAAATTCAGAAAAAAAACCACTGAAGGATCTTATTGGCTCTTACATATGGATGGAGTCTCTAATGCCTAAGGAAGTGGAGTTGGCTTGATTTTAGCTAGTCCCAAGGAAGCAATCACTAAGCATGTCCTAAGATTCAATTTCAAAATTTTCAACAATAAAGCGGAATATAAGGCCTTCATTGCAGGACTCAGAATGGCTAAGAAACTCAATATTAAGGAGCTCAAATTTTTTACAAACTTCTAGCTTGTCGTCGGACAAATACGAGATTATTATGAAGCTAACGATTCTATTATGTCTTAGTATTTACATAACACAAAAAAATTATCCAAAAATTTCTCCGACCTCAAGATTATTCAAATATCAAGATTAGAGAACGTCCAAGCTGATGCACTTTCACATCTTGCTACATTGGGATATTTTGACCTCAATCAAAAAGCATGCATTGAATCCTTGAAAAATCCAACATAGAGATTCAAATAATCGTTCAATTGGATCATGAACCAAGATGGATAAATCTAATAATAGACTACTTAAGCAAAGGAATACTGTTCACTGATCCTATAAATGCAAGAAAAATCAAAAGGCAAGCTCCCTGGTATATCATCATAAATGAAAGACATTATAAAAGATCATTTTCTTTTCCATTACTCCGATGTCTGAGGCCCTCAGAGGCTGATTATGCCCTTCGAGAGGTTCATGAGAAAATTTGTGGCAACCACCTGAGGGATAGATCCTTGGCGTATAAAGTTATTCGATATGGATATTATTGACCGAATATACAAAAGGATGCAGCTGATCTCGTCAATAAATATGATCGATGTCAAAGGTATGCAAACATTTAATACCAACCAGCTGTTGAACTCATTTCTATAATTGCCCCTTATCCTTTTGCTATTTGGGGGATCGACATCCTAGGGCCATTCCCCATAGCAATAGGATAAAGAAAATTCCTGGTAGTTGCTATAGATTACTTCACCAAATGGATGGAGGCTAAACTACTAGCACAAATCATAGAAAAAAAGATGCGAGATTTTATCTGAAAATCAATCATCTATCATTTTGGCCTACCCCGGATGATCATCATTGATAATGAAAAATAGTTTGATAATGAGAAATTTAAAAAAATTTGCTTCGATCTACATATCAATCATAGATTAACTTCAGTGGGATATTCACAGTCTAATGAAGAAGCTGAAGTTACAAATTGGATAATTCTCCAAGGTTTGAAAATCAGGCTCATTGAAATCAAAGATCTCTAGACTGATGAGCTATACAATATTCTCTGGGATTATAGAACTACTCGCAAACGATCAACTGAAGAAATATCCTTCAAACTTACATTTGGATCAGAGGCGGTAATACCTATAGAAATTGGCCTTCCAACATCAAGAGTAGAAAACTTTCTTGAAGAAAGTAATTCAGATCGGTTGAGAACCGACCTAGATTTACTAGAAGAAATTAGAGAAAGAGCTCAAGTCCGAATGGCAGCTTATAAACAAAAAGTAACCAGATATTATAACACTAAGGTGAAGCTAAAAATTTTTCAAAAAGATGATCCGATCCTTCATCGAGCAGAAGTTTCAAAATCCACAGCATAGAAAAAGTTTGCTCCAAATTAGAAAGGACCATACCAATTTATTGAGGTAATTCAACTAAGAGCTTACAAAATTAAGAACTGGACGGATCGAGTATCCTCAAGACATGGAATGCAAAAAATCTCAGACTGTACTATCAATGAATTCTGAATAAGAATTTCAAAAATTTTGTCTCATTGGAGACTTCTTCAAAATATCAAAATTCTTTCGATCACGTCGATAAAAGTCTGATCTCTGGATTAGCAGAGCCCTAACAAGCACAGGAGATAAGATCTCCACTATTTTTAAAAAGTTCGATCTTCGGATTGATAGAGCTCCGATGGATACAGGAGATGAGATCTCCACTATTCTTAAAAAGCCCAATCTCTAGATTGATGGAGTCCCGATGGGCATAGGAAATGAGATCTCTACTATTCTTAAAGCTTGATCTTTAGATCGATAGAATCTCGATGGGCATAGAAGATAAGATCTTCATTATTCTTAAAATTCGATCTTCGGATTGATAGAGTCTTGATGGGTATAGGAGATAAGATCTCTACTATTTTTAAAGTCCGATCTCTAGATCGGTAGAGCTCTGATGGGTATAGGAGATAAGATCCTCACCTTAGCTAAATATCGATTTTTGCATTGATGTTATTATGAATTTCGATTAAATACCGATCTTCAGATCGATGTTATTATGGATTCTTATCAGATACCAATCTTCAGATCGATGTTATTATAAATTTTATTTAATTACCAATCTCTGGATCGATGCCATCTTAGACTTCTATTAATTACCAAGCTCAAGGTCAATGTTATATTAAACCTCTATTAATCACTGACCTATGGGTCAAAGCTATTGAATTATATGAGATTTCTATTAATTATCGACCTTCAGATTGATGTTATTATGGATTTCTATTAATTATCGATTTTAAGATCAAGATTATATTGGGCTTTTATTTAATACCGATCTCCAGATCGATGTTATTTCTAATATCCATGGCAACCTACATCGAGATTTAACCGAGGTAAAGTCATTTTGCTATTACTTAGAAAAATTTTTAAATAAAAGGTATGAAGCATTGCAGCAAATTATACCAAGTAAAAGAAATCCAACATCACACATGGGAAGCAGTCATTTAAAAAGAAAATTTTCATTTTATTTGAATGAAGTCATTACAAAAATCTTGAATTGAACTGATACAAAAAAAAAAGAAAAAATATAAAAATCAGGCATCCACCTGAGGAGCTTTAGCCAGAGCAACTGCTGCATCATCTTCCAGCGAGATGATCTCAATAGGAGTTAGGACCTTGGCGGACACAGGAACTACGACAGAATTGGTTACCAGGACCTCAATGGGGGCGTAAGGCTTAACCTTGAGGATGAACAGAGTGGTGGGCACCTTCGAGATAGGTTGGGGCACTTCTATAACAGAACCCACCTCTGGCACTGGCTGGACCTCCATCTCTAAAGCCAGGGCGAGACTTGCCTCTTAGGTAACACCGTTCAGGTCTAGGCTGGGAAAAACTTTTTCCACCAGACTTTTGTCGCTGGCAAAAGCCACCTCTAAAGCCTCTATGACCTCCTTGGTAAAACCTTCGGAGGACTTGTACTCCTCCACGGCATGGCCAGCAGCTGACTTCTAGTGCTCGAGATCTCTCTGGTAGGTCAGGTGCACCTTGTTTCGAGCAGCCAGAGTCTCATCCTAAGAAGTCACCTTCTCCTCCAGCTTCTTTATTTTTATCTTCAGATCAAAAATTTTGGAGATCTCTCACTACAGCTTCAGTAGCTTTTCTTCTCTCTTATTGACCTTCCTCTGAAGATCCAGCAGAGCTTTATTCTTTTTCATCACTTCATTAAGCTTCTTTAGGAGCTGCTTCTTCAGCCCTATGGTGGTCTTCTCTTCTTTAGCGGTCTTTTCTTCCACCGCCTTTTGGCAATCTTTTGCAGACTGCAGACCCTCCTCTAATGACTTCTTATTTTTACTTGGCCAATCCATGTGCTCGATGAACAATCGAAAGTAAGAGGCAACTTGATAGAAGGGCAATAAAAAAGAAGAAGATAGATAAAAAACCAACGTAAAAAAAAAAGAGAAAAAAAAAGAGAAAGAGCCTTCTTGCATCTAGGATGCTACTAAAATCATTGTTTAGCAGCTTGTTTGGACCAATGTCCCTCCTGTGAGTGCACAGCTCCATCTATTGCATCACGGCATATAGAAGACCCTTCCCTAGTGTCGATGTGTCCCGTACAGAAGCCTGCCCAAGATCAATCCGGTTGACGGAGGTCATTGGTGGGTCGACCGATGGAACCTTCGAGCCCCCAGAAGGTTGAGACTGGTGGGCGGAGCCGAAGTCGGTGATATTGGCAGACTAGACCATGGTGGTGCGGTTGTGGAACTCGACCTCAGACGAATGGCTGATTTCTTGTGAGGTGGATGGACCATCTCGGTAGTTTGCTGATGTCCCTTGGACATTAAAGAAGATGTTAGCGAAGGACGGGCACTGATGAGATTCATGCTGATCATAATTGCCCCTGCATTAAAAGGAGGAATAGATTGGAGAGCCGTCGAGCTGGAGTCGATGACTTCTTTTTCTTTCCCTTTCTTTCTTGGTGGAGGGTCGGAGGAATCTGACTTCCTCTTCCTCTACTCCGCCAGCCTTTAGGGATTGAACCTTATGAGTGCTGCAGTGACAAATAGAAAACATGGTCAGATGAAAGCCGAACATAGAAAAATGAAAGAAAAATTGATGATAGACTTGTCCTGGGGGGAGATGAGGCTGATGCCAGAGTCGAACAACGATTGGTCCGTCACTAACTGATCGAGCTTGGGCGCCTTCATATCCAATAGCTCTTCGAAGGCCTCCATATCCCCAGGTAGAATGGATTTGTTGGAGTTTCAGTTTGGTCGAGGTCCACCCCAATGAATACTGAAACCCCAAGGAATATTAGAAAAAATAAAAAAGAGATTACTTTTTCAATCATGGATTGAGGAAGGAAGAGCAGGACCAAATTTGCAGTTGGGCCGAGGTGAGAAATACCACTAGCCCTTTTCAATTAGATGTTTTTTCAAAATAAAAAGGATCCTAAAGTCTATGATGGCAAAGCTACAACAGATGATGAAAACTAAAATAATCCTAATGATATTGGGGGTAAGTTGGGTTGGTTGTAAGCCATAGTACTATAATACGTTCCAAATAAAAAGGTGCAAGAAAAAATGCAACCCAAACCAAAGTGTTTCATCATAGAAGGCTACACAATCCTAAGGAGGCGGTGTAACTCGATCACTCGATTTGGGAGCAATGAGCTGGAAGCTATTCGGGATAAGATATTTTTTTCTAAGCCTCTCAAGGTCAGCATTAATCAAAATTGAAGGCTCGATGCTAGGACCGAAATAGTTCAAGAATCTCCTTATTGGAGACTCTAAACCATCATCATCGGAGACACTGGCCTCGGCGGCACCCCAAGATGGATTACCCACCTCAATGGTGAGCAAGGGCTAGGTAACCAGATACCATAGTCATCCAAGATTAACGCCCCCTGTTACTGCCACCAGAAGAAGTATTCTCCTAAGAAGACATGGATGGAAAGAAAAGGGAATGGAAAGAGCACTAAGAAGAAAGAAAATGATGAAGGAAAGAAGAAGATCCTAAGGGATAGAAACCCTAAAACCTATGGGGAGGAAAGAGGATCCTACCAAAGGGGGAAGAAGGCCTTCTTCGTTGCTTTCACTAACTCCTTCCAAGCTTCGACAATCATTGGAACTACTCTCTTCTCTGGTCGGCTGAGAGCATAGGAGCTTCTCTTACAGCAAAAGTTTTACTCAAGCAAAAGAATAGTAAAATGAAAAAAAAACGGACAAGTACCCTATATATAGGAAAAAATAACGGCCCAAATTAACCTGCCCATTGGATTTGAACCACCTATCAAGCATCTAGAAAGGCCACCAAAAATCTGTTTTGATGTACTAGCCCATATCAAACCACGTAAACTTATCCATATGATGGTTCGACCGGCCTACAAATGAGCACCACGTGCCTCATGTCACCTGAATTATAGTAGTGTAGCCAATGATAGTCTCACTCTCTTTCATGCTTTCTTAAATGTCATAGTACGATAATTATGATGAACGAGGCGGCCTATCTTTTTGAATGATTTAAAAATCAAATCTGGTGGCCGCTTGGCATAATTTTTGGCATTGCAAATAACTTTTGAGATGACTTTTCATACTTATCATCAAAAAAATTCCACTCTAAGTCTAGAAAGTGGAGGGCAACTATTGGTACAACCAACCACTGCTGGACATGTGACATCATCAAAGGGGTCACCACCTCAGATGATAGGTTTTCAATAAGTTTGGTACCAGAAAGGTAAAATACTGACCTACAGGCTAGACTGCCAGCCAGAGCCAAAGCGACCAAGTGATCTGGTCTCGATCGATAAATAACCAACCATGTTGAACCCTAGATCGGTCTACCACCATTCTTCATGACATTCGAAACAAACCTCAACAAAGGCCAGTAATAAATTGAACTTAGCTCAATTGTACACCATCAGACCAATATTTTATCATCCCGAAGAACAGCAGGCATTGAGCTTCATAAGAGATCATATTTGCATCGACCTCGTCGATAATCAGCCTTTATATCTAAGATTGGTAAAATATCAATGACATTAAATACAAACTCAACTTATATTGAGATCAGTAAATCACCTACCTCATCATACAAGCCAGATCGATAATTTATCGATCTCGACATGTTCTGATGGTTAACTAAGCACCAACTATATTCCAATTAAAACACGACCCACCTCCAGCTAGCTAATCACTACCAAGGCAAACGACATAATTTAGCTAATCACTACCAAGGCAAACGATCAACAGCTGTAATTCAGTTGGCCATAATAAACTAACGACTTACCAAACTCTCTTTAAAATCTAAGCAAATTTCTCTATAAATAGAAAGGCAGGGTATCCCTCCAAGGTAAGCACAAATTCATAGAACCAAAATTTTACTGAAATAGGCTTTCGACTTTTCCACTGAAGGAAGATCAAGCTCTTTTTCATTCAAACCCTCTCATTCTACTTTTTAAAACTTTCATTTTCACTATCTGTCGATAAGGCTTCAGCTGACTTAAGCATCGGAGAATCCTAAATTGGAAGATTTCCATCGATTCTTGAATTTTTCTTGCAGACTGGCCCGTGATCCGTGTCGAACCAGCTTGATCGATTCTTCAGCATGAATCTCTTCGATAACCTAAAGCCCTACCACAACACATGGTATGATTATTTGAGTAGACCTGTCAATGGGCCGGGTTCAGGTCAGAACTTGAATATCCAGATTTGAATCCAATTTTAGTTATTGGTATCGAACCTAGATCCGAATACTTGATGGGTCTGGTCTTGAAGTACCAGACCCAAACCCTAATAGATCCCGACTATCCGGATCCGATTTCGAGATCCAAAACTAAGAGAGGAAGAGACTGAGAGAAAGATCGAAAGACTGAGAAAGAAGGGGGATGATAGAAAACATGCAGGATTTCATGCATAGATTTTAAAACTTTTTCAAAATAAAGAGCAGTGGAAGACATAGATTAATTTAATCTATAAATGTATGTAATCAAATTACAAAACTCTACATCAAGGATCTATAACATATTATAATGCAAATATAAATCTAAAATTAAATTAATCATGAGTGGTATTGATCATATTAATATCTAGATCTAGAATAATTCTAGATCTAATCCTAGATCACATCTAGATCACCAAGAGATCAGATCTCTTACCTTTATGTGGGTCAAGAACATCATGGTTGAATTCGTTGTTATCTTTAAAGCCGCACAAGCATCTGACCTCTACAGATGATTCACACGAACCTACAACACATATCGAAGGTTCGTTGAACGAAAATCCGTTTGAAGTGCTAGCTTCTCATGGATCCCTTCTGATGGTTAATCAAATATATGTTCTTTGGATCTCTTGGATAATCCAAGAGATGAAGAACATGAGAAAAAATGAGGGAGGAATCTAATGCTTGGATCTTTCATAAATCAGAAAATAAAAAGACATAAAAAAAACCTAGGAGAAAATAAATCTTCTTCTTTAGGATGTCAATGGTTGATGTTCTGAAAATATCTATTATGCTAGGTTCAGAGGAGACCTTCTCCTCTGATTTTTTTTTTAATTTTTTAGATATCACACCCTCAGATTTTTTTCATAAAAATCTCATAAATAAAATTGAGAAGAAGGGCTCTCAAGAAAATCCTAAGAAAAGACATTCTTCTCTTCTTCTTCTCGCATTAGGACATAATCAGATCATGTCCAAAAAAGATTACCATGCCCCAACACCTTGGAGCATAGATTTCATGCCCTCTTTCTCTCTCTCTCTCTCTCTCAAATCTTTATTATATAAAAATCACATAAAATAGTGAAGAAGAAGATACTCAAAAGAAAACAAAGAGAAGATAATCTTCTCTTACCTTTGTGCCTTCATGACATCAACGATTGATGTCCAGATGAAGATCTTTTCTCTAAGAATCTTGGAACCATCTTTCCTCAAGCCCTTTCTCTCTCTCTCTCAGATTTTTATCATATAAAAATTATAAATAAAATTAAAAAAAAATATAAAAGAAAAATATAAGAGAAGACAATCTTCTCTTACCTTGTCTCTTCAAGATATCAACCTTTGATGTCATAATTGAGGGCTCTTCTCCAAGAATCTTGGCACCACAAATCCTCCACACCTTCTCCTCCTTCTCCTCTAATTTTTTATAATTTTTTAAAGATTTTTTACATCTTAAAACCATCTCATAAGAGGTATCCACCCTTTATTGCAAGACTAGGTCAAAATCTAGTCAAAGAAAGACTTTTATGGGGCGTCCAAGAGTTGGGCTCTTGGACGCCCCTCCCCCCCCCCCCCAACTTTATTTTTTTGTGTAACCACTGATTCTCATGCACAAAACCAAGAAAAAAAGGGCCGAATAAGATAGTGGCATGGGTAGAGTTGGCGCACAAGGGAGGGAGGAGTTTGGATCAAAGAAGACTCTTCCAAGTTGAAAATAATTTCCAACTTCCTTCGAATTTTGATCAAATCAAATTTAAATCCAATTTTTGAGATAATGGAGTGTCAAAAATCATTTCTTAGGCATAAAAATCATAGAAAAAAGCCTAGAATTAAAATATAGTGTGGGCTTTCTTAGGTGCAAGTGAAAGAGAGAGAGTCCCAGTCCAATTGGGACTTCTCTTGTTTGACTAGATCAAAATTATTTTAAATTTAATTTAAATTTTATTTAAACTAAATTAAATATAATCCAATTAAGAATGATTCTAGTCTAACTAAGAGTTTAATTAAATCAGATTAAATTAAGATTTAAATTTGATCTAAATTCTAAGTCAATCAGGTGCACCCAAGTCCTAGTCAAACAAGAAATTATTCTTCCCTTGTAATTGACTTATCCAATAAATCAATTAGACTTAATCTAATTAAATTTAAATCAATTCTAATTAAATCTAATTCAATTAGACTTGATCTCAGTCTGATTGCTCAATCAAATTAAGCCAATTAGTAATCCAATTGCTAATCGATCCTCCTGCAATACTTGCATTAGGTCAAACATCAATCGCATTGAATATTTAATCTTGAAATGATTCTCAATCGTCGATTAATCATTCGATCAGATTACAAACTCTAATATGTGTGACCCCATAGGTTCGAACCTAAGTCGGTAGTATAGAAACTAATTTCTATACCAATCAAAGTTACCATCTAGCAATGATTTTCGACGTCCGGATAGGTTGAATGTATGCAAAGCAACATTCTTAGAATCCTGATCCATGGTTACCATATAATTCATCCCTATGACCAATAATACTCAAGATGACTTCAAGTATACTATCAAATACTCATACAAGTTATCTCTATTGTGTCTCAAAATTTTGCAAATTCCGTGATACCTCATAAGGATTATTTAGGCCTAGATTTTGCTAAATTAAAATACAGTGAGATATTCTTTTTTTGAAGTTAATCAGGAGTGATCAATCTTATCTTGACTCATACATCAATTCTACAAATACTTGACTGTACCCAAAAATCTTCTATCACCTATATTAGAAATACAAGTAGTCCAGCACCAAAGTACAGTGAGTTGCTTGTAAGTCACCGTGGCGATCTTAGATCGGAGGAACACTTATACTCATTGGCCTTAGCTAGCTATTCTTGATAGTAGAGTGCTACATTGATCACGTTCAGTGCAGATATACTCCTACATCTTATCTAGATGCCATATCAGTATCTTCACACTATTTGGTTATGAGGACAACTAACATATATGGCATACAGCAATCCGCACTCGATAAATTATCATCTTTATTAATAACTTATCATTTGATCATGAATAATTTAAGAACCATTCGATAAATCCTTCTTTATCGATTGATTATGGTTCTAAGGACTTCATCATAATTTAGGTGTTCATTTAAGGAAGATAGAACTTTTATGATGAAACAGTCAAATTACTATTATTATTAAATAATTCATATACTAATTTCAATCATCTACTACTTAGATGATTAGCTTTAGGATACATTTTCCAACAACTCTCACTTGGACTAAAGTCAATCAGAACGATATCAAATATTCTATCTTCCATTTGAGTTCGTAGAACTTCTTAGTTCCGAGGCCTTAGCAAATGGATCGGTCAAGTTCTCCTTTTACATCGATCTTCTAAAGATCGACGTCACCCAAATCGAATATCTAAGATAAAATCGATGCAGAATATGCTGGTCCTTCGGTTCTTTAGCCTGAGCTATGGCTCCAGTACTATGATAGGACTGGACCATTGGTGGAGGGTATCACTCCCAACCTACTAATGAATCTCAGTAACTACACAGCTTACATGGCAGCATCATATGCCATGATATACTCTACATCACTAACTGAATAGGCTAAAGTATCATGCTTGAAATCTTTCCAGTAGATTGCTCCTATAATTAGGATATGAGTTGACATTCTCTTATTTTCATCTTGTTCTGACTGAAATCAAAATATCCATATATTTTAAATCAGTACTTTCATATTTGAGTCACTAGATCTTAGTATTTTTAAAATACTTAGGAATTATCTATACAATCCTCCAGTTCAGATCGATATCCGCTCATTATCTTTAGTGAGTATACCATGTCTAATCTCGTACATGCATAAATAAGATGATAGCTAAATCTTTATTTCTTGCAATGTTGGAATGCTATTCCGGATTAAGAGAATTTCATCCTCAAACATCACAAGTAATAACACTACAAAATATTTTGCCCAATAATAAGTGCAGGGTTTATCTTTGTTCATAACTAAGATATATGTTTAGAACGTATGTTCGAACTCTGAGATGATACTCAGATGGGCTTTATAGGTCCTTACCTTTTCGTCCGCACTACTCTAATCCTATTAAAAATTCATTCACACCCAATGGATTTTATCTCTTTAGGTGATCAATTAGTGTCCATACACTATTGATTTTCATAGACTTCAATTCGGATCATATGGCTCCAAGCCACTTCTTAGAATCAGGCTGCTACACCGTATTCTTATAGGTGATCGAATTCTTGTTGTTCTCATCGAGCTCAATATGATTACCATCTCAAACCTAGATACTGAAGTATCTGTCCAGCTAACATAGTACTCTACTGGATCTCCTTAAAGATGATATTTTAATGGGCTCCGAATTTGATCTGATCAAATCTGATTCTATAGGTTTATCGTCTATTTTTTTCTACCAGTTAAACTTTTATAAGTTCAACTTGATAGACATCATTTTTTTCTCTAAGGAACTTCTTTCCAAAAAGAATGCTCTATTGCTGATGAACATCTTATGTTCTTTAGCATAGCTGAATTAATAACTCTTAAATACTTATTAGATTAGGATCCAGGTTTATCTGTATGCAAATATACGACATAGGCTCATCAACTCCAAATCCAAAAGTGAGAGAGTCTAGGTCTACGTCCGATCCATATCTCATATGGAGTCAATGCAACAGATTAACTCGGTACAAATTTTCAGAGTAAAAAAATAGTCACAAGAGCATAATCCTGCAATAGACAGACAAGTATACCCTATTGTGGATTGAACCATGTCTAACAAAGTTCAATTTCTCCTTTTAGATACACTATGTTCTAAAAAATAATCCACTGAGAGAGAATCCTATTCTCTCCTAGATATGTCACAAACTCACTGGATAAGTATTTGCCTCCTCGATCTGATCAAAGAGTTTTAATATCTTATCTAGTTTATTTTTTTTATTATTAGATTATTTAAATATTTTAAATGATTCATCCCAGACGTACCCATGCTCAGATAGATCATCTATAATGAAATATTAATATCTTCCTTTGGCACTTAAGTTCAAGGTCCACATACATCACTATGTATGAGACTTAGAACGTTATCGACCTCTTCACCTTTTTCAGTAAAAGATGACTTTGTCATCTTCCCAAGAAGACAAGATTCATAGGCGATTAATGATTCACAATCATTAATATCAAGATTTTTCTCTCAAGCTAACTCATTTATCCTATTCTTGTCAATATAACTAGGCCTATAATGCCAAACATAGACATCCATGTCATAATCTAACTAGGGTGTGTACATTTTACTTACCTTAAGTCCTTGCAATGAATTGCATAAGACCACAGGTATCTAATACTCAGGTAGTAGAATTACATACAGAGAAGTTTTAAGATATTATCATATAACGTCTTTAATGAGCAACTTTCGCTTCTTTCTCTTGTTCAGCCTGTTGTGGTCAAGGGAAGCAAGATAAATCTTCTTTCTATGATCCTGTTTCAGACATTAGAAGTATTATGCCTGATTTGGATTAATCTTGGACTAATTATTTTGATTGGGCTCAGAAATTCCAATACGAATACATTCGTATTGCTGAACCAATATTCAACTTTCGATACTGATTATCGAAGTTGGATCTATAAGTCTTCACTATCTAACAATGATAGGAGCAATTAGGATTTAGCCTTAATAGAGAACAATGACCTATTGTATATGAATCATTTTAAGCCTAAAGATTTGGACTTTAGTCTAAAGATTTTTTCACTATTTTATTCGAACTGGTAGTCTCTACCTTCAATTTGAGGAATTATTTTAATTTTCTAGTAGGTACTAGAATCCACATAGATTGCACATGAGTCTAACTTTGGTTGGCCCATCCAAGTACATCTAAAGATAGGTTCATAATTAATTATTTCTTTAAATAATTTTTATAATTTTAATTTTATCCCAGGTCCTGATCAGTTAGCTTTGGTCTTCTCAGAAAAGGGTCCAGTTAGGTCCAACCATTAACATGACCATACTTGGCACATCCAACCAATGAATGATCAGGCCCAATTTTGATTGGCCAACCCAACCACCATTAGAGAGACACATCCAAGTCGTCATATGATGGATGATAATTCCATTAGTCAATAAGCACTGGGCCTTTGAGCCTCCAATAATTATTGAGTTAATGGACCCATTATCAAATACCTTAATGGAAGGCTATGACTCCATTATCCCCATAACTTTATCATTTTAAGGATCTAATAATTTTAGAAGATTTAAATTATTAGTGATTTAAGGATAGAAAGGATATGGACCAATTTGCTCCCACTGACATCACCAAGTCAAGTCCTCCCATTGACTTCGCAAGTCACTAATGAGGACTAGTATCAATTACGGTCCATGGGCACCAAAATTAGTCTCATTAAATAAAATCAGTCTCACTGATTTTCTATGTGACATGGATTAGCACGAATCAATGAGCAATCTAATCAAAAACTTGATTAACCATATTGATCAGGTAAGTGAGATTGGTGAAAGGATCTACCAAGATTTGCCTTAGACACCATCATAAATGGTCAAGTAAGCAGGCTGTCAATTAAAAACCATCGATCTAGAATGCCAGACTTACCTTAGACACTAATTAGTTTGTCAATTTTGATTTGGTCTGTCTAAAGACTTGGACTTGACCACTAAGCCACGATCAGCATCCATTTATTGATGTATGGATTTTCATCAACTACAACTATTGAAGTGATCTATAAAAATAATCTAATCCTAATTAACTATTAATTAGGTTTGATCAATTTCTTAACTATATCCATATTTAATCTAACCCTAGGTCTAATCTAGTTAAGGACCTGATCAAAGCTAACCCAATTTTCTTTAATCCATGTATTATGAAATTATCTTAGGATCTTCAAATCATAAATCTAGATCCTAAATAATCACTTAATTTTTAATTAAGTTCAAATCTTATGGGTTTAGGTTTATAAAATCTTAGAACTAATTTCTAATTTTATTGTTTGAAATATTTTTAAATTATATTGAATCATATTCAATATATAGTTTTGATTTGTTTCATTATTTAGATCATGTTCTAGGGTTTCAAATCTAGGATTTTACAGAAAGTAAGTTCGCAATTTAATTTCTACAATACATTCTAAATTCAAAATAAAATTACATATCAACTTATGCAATAAGAGAATTAGATCTAAACATAAAACATATCATATGGATCAAATCATAAATTATTTAAAATTATATTTAAAATTTAAAAATAAATTATAAATTATTTTAGGTCTCATCTAACATATTTATGATTTAAGTTTTTCGGATCAGCACATACTAGGACAATCTTTTCACTGTAAGGGATAAACCTTACAACATGACAACCTTATGGCAGTATGTGCAATTCTGATATTATTTATATCTAATCTAAATAATCTAAAATAGATCTAATATAAATTAAATCTTAGATTTAAATTAAAAAATTAAATCATAAATTTTTTTAGATCTAATCTAAATAATTCATGATTTTAATTTAGATCAGCACATACTAGGACAACATTTTTATTGTAAGAGGTTAACCTTACAATAGGACAACCTTATAGCAGTATGTGCGAACTTTAATTAACTTTAATTTTTAGATTTAATTGAAAGCATACTTAAACATCTTATAATAGAACCTAGATGCTCTGATACCACTAATAGAAAATATGCAGAATTTCTTGTATGAATTTCAAAATTTTTTTGAAATAAAAAGCAGCAAAAGATATAGATTAAAATATTTAATCTATAAATGCATGTAATCAAATTATAAAATCCTACATCAAGGATCTATAATATATTATGATGTAAATATAAATCTAAAATTAAATTAATCATAAGTGGTATTGATCATATCAATATCTAGATCTAGAATAATTCTAGATCTAATCCTAGATCATATCTAGATCATCAAGAGATCAAATCTCTTATCTTTGCACAGGTTGAGAACTTCAAGATTGAATCTGTTGTTGCCTTTGAAGTCGCACAAGCATCCGATTTCTATAGATGATCCATACGAACCTGCAACATAGATCGAAGGTTTATCGAACGAAGATCCGCTCGAAGTGCTAGCTTCTTACGGATTTCTCCTGATGATTAATCAAATACATGTTTGTTGGTGCAGAATTTAGTTGACATCGGATCAAGCTGGAGTTGAAGAAGACGAGATTGCCGCCAGTGACTTGCAAAATAAAGTTTCATCCGGAGTTAGTGGTAGTGGCTCCGGCAGGATCCTTCGACGATCAAGTCAGCTCTTCTGATCAACAAAAATGGAGTGCTCAGATAAGAATTCATTAGAGTTTCGAAAAGAAAAAGAGAGCCTAGAAAAAATATATCTAGAGAATCTTCTTTTATAGATGGAGCTTATTGTAACCGTTCGATAGTGGATCGCTCGAAGTCATATGGAGTTTACTACGGAGAGAGGTATCCATTATTGTGATATGGTCGTTCGGTAGTGGGCTGCTTAGAGCCATGTGAAGTTTGTTATGGAGAGTGGTGTCTATTGCTATGAAGTGGCAGTTCATTGAGATTTAATAATTGAAGTTCGAAGAAAGAAGGTGTTGGATGGTGAAAAATTTTGACATACATTAATTTCAGAGGAGTTTGGACTCCTAAAAAAAATACAGCTAGAGAAGATCATCTAAAAAAAATGCTAGCTAAACTCTAAAAATAATCCACTGAAGAAATCCGACTAAAGGAGAAGTCTGGAAGGAGTTCGGCTCCTGGAGGAATCCAACTAAAGAAGAAGTTTGGCTCCTGGAGGAACTTAACTGAAGAAGAAATCTGAAAGAAGTTTGGCTCTTGGAGGAGTTCGATCGAAGAAAAAATTTGAAAGTAGTTCCATTCCTGGAGGAGTCCGACTGAAGGAGAAGTCCGAAAGAAGTTCGGCTCCTATAGAAATTCGACTGAAGGAGAAGTCCGAAAGAAGTTCGGCTCTTATAGAAATCCGACTGAAGGAGAAATCTGAAAGAAGTTTGGCTCCTATAGGAACTTGACTAAAGGAGAAATCCGAAAAGAGTTCGACTCTTGTAGAAATTCGACTGAAGGAGAAGTCCGAAAGAAGTTCGCCTCTTGTAGAAATTCGACTGAAGAAGAGGTCTGGAAGGAGTTTGGCTTCTGAAAGAATTTAACTGAAGGAGAAGTTTGGAAGGAGTTCGGCTTCTGAAGGAATTTGACTGAAGAAGAAGTTCGAAAGGAGTTCGGCTCCTATAGAAATCCGAATGAAGAAAAAGTTCGGAAAGAGTTTGGCTCTTGTAGAAATCTGAATGAAGAAAAAATATGGAAGGAGTTTGCTCCTGTAGGAATCCGACTGAAGGAGAGGTTCGGAAGGAGTTTGGCTTTTAGAGGAACTTGACTGAAGGAGAAGTCCAGAAGGAGTTTGGCTCCTGGAGGAACTTGACTGAAGGAGAAATCCGAAAGAAGTTCGGCCATTGGAGGAGTTCGATTGAAGGAGAAATCTGTAAGGAGTTCGACCACTGGAGGGGCTCGACTAATGAAGAAGTAATCCGAAAGGAGTTTGGTTGAAATTCAAAAGGAGTTCGGCTGGGGCTGGACTGTTGGAGGAAGAATTTTTGATTGAAGCTCTTCAGTGATTACCGATTGTATTAGGCTAAGCATTAGACTGGACTTTGACGGGAGCGAAATTTATCCCCAACAATATTCTTCAGATCTCTTGGACAATCCAAGAGATGAAGAACATGAGGAGGAATGAGAGAGGAATCCAACGCTTGGATCTTCCATAAATCAAAAAATAAAAAGATATGAAAAAAATCCTAGGACATGACAAATCTTCTCCTTTAGGACGTCAACAGTTGATGTCCTAAAAATATTTATTATGCTAGGTTCAGAGGAGATCTTCTCCTCTGAATTTTTTTTTAATTTTTCAGATATCACACTCTCAAATTTTTCTCATAAAAATATCATAAATAAAATTAAAAATAAAAGCTCTCAAGAAAATCCTAAGAGAAGACCTTCTTCTCTTCTTCTTCTCGCATTAGAACATGATCAAATCATGTCCAAAAAAGATCACCATGCCTCAACACCTTGGAGCATAGATTCCATGCCCTCTTCCTCTCTCTCTCTCTCTCAAATCTTTATCATATAAAAATTATATAAAATAATGAAGAAGAAGATACTCAAAAGAAAATAAAGAGAAGATAATCTTCTCTTACCTTTGTGCCTTCATGACATCAACGATTGATGTCCAGATGAAGATCTTTTCTCTAAGAATCTTGGCACCATCTTTTCTTAAGCCCTTCCTCTCTCTCTCTCTCTCTCTCAGATTTTTATCATATAAAAATCATAAATAAAATAAGAAGAGAGAAACATAAAAGAAAATTATAAGAGAAGACAATCTTCTCTTACCTTGTCTCTTCAAGACATCAATCTTTGATGTTTTAATTAAGGGCTCTTCTCCAAAAATCTTGGCACCACAAATCCTCCATGCCTTCTCCTCCTTTCTCCTCTGATTTTTTATGAATTTTCTAGGATTTTTCACATCCTAAAACCATCTCATAAGAGTCGTCTACCTTTTATTGCAAGACTAGGTCAAAACCTAGTCAAAGGAGGACTCCTATGGGGCTTTGGACGCCTCTCCCACTTATTTTTTTGTGTAACCACTGATTTTCATGCATAAAACTAAGAAAAAAAGGGCTGAATAAAATAGAGTGGCATGGGTAGAATTGGCGCACAAGGGAGGGAGGAGTTTGGGTCAAAGATTACTCTTCCAAGTAGAAAACAATTTCCAACTTCCTTCAAATTTTGACCAAATCAAATTTAAATCTAATTTCTGAGATAATGGAGTGTGAAAAATTATTTCTTAGATATGAAAATCATAGAAAAAAAATTAAAATTAAAATATGGTGTGGGCTTTCTTAGGCGCAAGTGAAAGAGAGAGAGTCCTAGTCCAATTGAGACTCCTCTTATTTGACTAGATCAAAATTATTTTAAATTTAATTTAAATTTTATTTAAATTAAATTAAATATAATCTAATTAAGGATGATTCTAGTCTAACTAGGAGTCTAATTAAATTAGATTAAATTAAGATTTAAATTTGATTTAAATCCTAAGTCAATCAAGTGCACCCAAGTTCTGATCAAATAAGAAATTATTATTTTCTTGCAATTGACTTATCCAATAAACTAATTAGACTTAATCTAATTAAATTCAAACTAATTCTAATTGAATTTAATTCAATTAGACTTAATCTCAATCCGATTGCTAAATCAAATTGAGTCAATTAGTAATCCAATTGCTAATCGATCCTCCTACAATACTTGCATTAGATTAAACATCAATCGCATTGAATATTTGACCTCAAAATGATTCTCGATCATCGATTAATCATCCGATCAGGTTACAAGCTCTAATGTATATGACTCCATAGATTCGAACCTAAGTCGGTAGTACAGAAATCAATTTTTATATCAATCAAAGTTACCATCTAGCAATGATTTTCGACGTCCGGATAAATCGAATGTATGCAAAACAATATTTTTAGAATTCTAACCCATGGTTATCGTATAATTCATTCTTATGATCAATAATACTCAAAATGACTTCAAGTATGCTATCAAATACTCATACAAGATATCTCTATTGTGTCTCAAAATTTTGCAAATTCCGTGATACCTTACGAGGATTATCCAGACCTAGATTTTACTAAATTAAAATACAGTGAGACATTCTCTTTCTGAAGTTAATCGAGAGTGATCAATCCCATCTTGACTCACACATCGACTCTATAAGTACTTGACTGTACCCAAAAATCTTTCGTCAGCTATATTAGAATACAAGCAGTCCAGCATCAAAGTACAGTGAGTTGCTCGCAAGTGACCGTGACAATCTTAGATCGGAGGAACACTTATATCCATTAGTTTTAGCTAGCTATTCTTGATAGTAGAGTGTTATATTGATCACTTTCAGTGCAGATATACTCCTACATCTTATCTGGATATCATACCAGTACCTCCACACCACTTAGTTATGAGGATAACTAATGTATATGGCATACAGCGATCTACACTCGATAAGTTATCATCCTTATTAATAACTTATCATTTGATCGTAAATAATTTAAGAACCATTCGATAAATTCTTCTTTATCGATTGATTGTGGTTCTAAGGACTTCATCATAATTTAGAAATTTATTTAAGAAAGATAGAACTTTTATAATAAAACAGCCAAATTACTATTATTATTAGATAATTCATATACTAATTTCAATCATCTACTACTTAGATGATTGGCTTTAGGACATATTTTTTAATAAAAGGATGGTTGCTCACCGACTGCCAAGGGAGATCGAGAGAGGGAGAGGAAGATCGAGAGAGGGAATGAAGGAGGGAGGGGTCCGGCCTCAATACCGTCGTCGACGAGGGAGATTCGAGGTAGATCGAGAGAAAGAGAGGGAGGGAGGGGGTCCCGAGTCTGACCTCATCGGTGAGGGAGATCGAAAGAGGGAGAGAGAGAGAGAGAGGGAAGGGTCCGGCCTCGCCACTATCGCCGACAAGGGAGATTCGAGGAAGATCAAGAGAGGAAGAGAGGGGGAGAGAGAGAGAGGAAGGGGGTATCAGGTCTAGCCTCACTGGCAAGGGAGATCGATAGAGGGAGAGAGAGAGATTGAGAGAGAGAGAGAGAGGGATAGAGGGAGGAAGGGGTCCGACCTCGCCGCTGTCGTTAGTGAGGGAGATCCAAGGAAGATTGAGAGAGAGAGGAAGGGGTCTGGCCTCGCCGCCATCATCGATGAGGGAGATTTGAGGAAGATTGAGAGAGGAAGAGAGGGAGGAAGGGGTCCCGGATCCAGCCTCATCGATAAGGAAGATCGAGAGAGGGAGAGAGAAAGATCGAGAGAGGGACGAAGGGGTCCAGCCTCACCGCCATTATCGGTGAGGGAGATCAAGAGAGGGAGGGAGCTAGCGAGGGAGATAGGGCATGGTCCGTCGAGAGATCAAAGGGGGCGCAGGCGAGATCGAGGTCCAGCCATGGTCTGCCGATGAGGGAATCTCACGATCGAGAGGGAGAGGTGGGGAGGAGGGGAGGGGAAGGCACCGTTGGGAGATAGAGGGAGAGAGGATCTAAAGTAGATTAAGGATTTAAGGATTTTGAATGATTTTAGATCGTTGAATCTTTGATCCAAAGGCTCAAAATATTTTTTAATATTTATATATATAATGTTATTATATTATATATATAATTCAGATTCTGAATCTATAGAGTCTGGATACTAAATATCTAGTTCCTATCCATTTATATCATGATTTATCAGGTCCGAATCTAGGTCCGAATAAATGGATCCAATAATAGTACTAGATTCGAACCTGTCGGATAAATATTCATGAGTCTTGGGTCTAGATCCGACCCATTGATAGCTCTATATTTGAGAACTATAGCGGTTTAAACTACAACCACTCACGAGTTTGGATTAATGATTACCTTCCCTTCAATGCTTGATGAGGCCGTAAAGCAACCTCTATCTTGATAAATGATGCTCGTTCCCCTGATCCATCCTAAGTAACAAACAAGGCAAAATATGTGTTGTTTATGGATCTTCTGATCATCTTGTTGCTTCTTTTCACTAAGAAATCTATAGATGGATCTCATTGTATGTTCGCCTACCAGCGACTGGCAGTGCGTAGTAACTAAGAACTATAGATGGCTGAGTTAGAGTGCATGACATACTAAAATGAGGCAAATGATGTCCAATGTTTGGCCAATCTTGAATGGCTTTGCAATGAACCACTTCAATCGATCTTAGGTGGTCTTTCCTATGGAATTGTACCTCAACCTCTTGTAGTGTTTCTTGTAAGGTCAACTAGCAGACGGTTTGCTTACAGGAGGAGTAAGGAAGGCTTGGCATGAAGGACATCTGGCAATTCAACACCTCCTTGCTTGCTAAATAGGGGTGTAGAATGCTCTTTTCGGACAATGGTCTATGGAAAAATCAAATCCAATTTGCTTCCCACATAAAGGTTCGATTGTCTGGAATATGGAAACCTATCAAGAGATGTTCAAGTTTATGGAAGGATGTTGTTATAACTCTACTTGCTTTCGATAATTGCATTCATCATCTTGTTGGGAATGATAGTTATTGCTACTAAACTCTAGTGAAGATCTTAGTTTGATACCAAATAAGGGCGCCTTATTCTTGATGGAAAGTGAACCTATAGAAAAAAGTCCTCTTACCGAAAGTTATCCGATGAAGGGATCTTCCAATGCCTAAGTCAACCAAAGTAAAAAGAAAAATAGAAAATCCACAAGAATGAGAGCTTAATAAGCCACAAACAAAGCTTACCCTAGTCTTTCTCTTACCTCCCTTTATATAGAGATAGAATTGGATGTTGTATGGTAACATCCATCCCTTGGAGTGCAAGAACATTGGAGTTATTGAATTCAATATGGGTTTGGTGGATAGTTAATCTGACCCACAATTTTCCAGCTATGGGTAGCTAATGATTTCATTGTGTGATATAGCTGTTTTGACCCTTAATCTTCTAGGACATGAGTTACAGTTCTTTCTTAGATATTCGATTGACATTCGAGAAAGACAATCGATTAAATACTAGTGTAATTATCTATTCTCAACCAAACAAGTTTGTCGGGACACCACCCAAGTCGTAGTTCCGAATAAATGCCCCAACACTTGCCACCATCCTCCACTTCCGAGTCTGAGATAGCCTAAGGATGTTGGGCGAAGGGAGCAAATTAGGTTGCTATTTTTCGAGCTTAATTTCTGGTGCATTTTTGGCATATAGCTTAGGGATGGCAATAAAATCTAAACCCTTAGGTATCTGATCTGACCCAACTCAATTGGATTGGATAGTCAATGCATTGACTAGGTTTAGGTAAAACTTGAGTGCTTAGCTTTATGTTCATATTGGAACTGGATAGTTATTAACCTGATTGGATTCCCGATTCGAACCTAGCCCGAACTATTTTAGTGTGTATATATATATTACATTAAATATATTTTATTAATTGCTACCTACTAGTTACTAAACCCTAATTTATTCATTCATTCCCTCTTTCTCTCTTTCTCTTATTTTCTTATTGTTGAATGTCTTGGTCTGTTAAATTTGTATTACGTTTGAATTTTATTTTGATTGAATATAGAACTAAGTATTATTGAACTAAACATTATTGAATTTTATTTATTTAAGATAATTTAAATTTTATCTTAATTGAATATAGAACTAAGTATTGTTGAATTTTATTTGTTTAAAGAAGATGTGATTTATGAAATGGCAATATGGCTTTAGAGTTGATAGAAATGAAAAAACATGCTCCATGTGGCTCAATTAGGTTCGGATTGAGTAAACATCCTAAATTATTCAATACTCAATTGAGATAGGTTTGGACAAAAAAAATCAAGTTTCGATAGTATTTGGGCTATGTTTGGATAGTTTATTGGATATTTGGGTTTAGGTTTGGATAGTTAGAAATCCGTCTCAAATCCGGCCCGATGCCATCTATAGTATAACTCTTCCATGCCATCTCATATTTATTGTCGTGTTGAAAAAGATGTTCGGCTATTTTATTATTTCATGAGTCGTGCAGTAGTTATAATTTGTGGACTCATACTTATTCTCAAAGATTGAGCGATCTAAGTGATCGCCCTCAGGCCATTCGCAAGTAGCCACACATCGATGCGATGTTGGTCTGAGAGTTTTTTTTTTGTGGATTCATCTTATGTGGAGAAATCATAGCGGTGATGTGTTCAACGGTCGTTGGACTTATTGGTGGGATTGCCGCTATGCATTGACATCATCAAGAAGGATGAGAACCAAGGTGTTAATCATGACCATTCAAGTTGTCCATATGTAGAGGTCATTTCTTTCAAGATTTTTCCCTTTTATAGTCATTTTTTCCTGCTTCTTGTTTCGCAATCGAAGCCAGTCACTCTCCTTTGATTCCAAGGGTGAAAACTACCTAAGAGATCAAGGTTCTCAAGCCTCTCTTTCTCAAGATAGTTGTGGACAAGGTGTTGGATAGCTCGGATGGTTGGATCAATCTCTATTCCTACATGCATGAGATATTATCCTTTTCAGCTCTGATCATCTTTGCTCCTGCATGTATAAGATATTATCCACTTCAGCTTTGGCCATCTTTGGGCTTCAATAGATCCTAACCATTTTGAGCCACGTAGCTTTGCCCTTTAAAAGGTGCCTCACTGGGTGAGAGAAGGTTCTCATATAAACTAGAGTCCCTCTTGACTCATAAGCAATGTGGAATTAAAGGTTCCTTCCTTCCATAATAATAGCCCCCAAGTCAAGGGGGACTCTGTATGTTAAGTGTAGGCCCTCCTTTTAGCGCCAAATGTTGTGGTCGAGGGTCGAATGACTCAAGCTAGGTTGGTCTCCGCTTTAGTATGCGTGAGATATATATTATCCATTTTGGCTCCAGACATCTTTGGACTTCAGTGGGCCTTGGCCATTTTGAGCCTCATGATTTTATCCTTTAAAAAGCATCTTACAGAGGAGAGAATGTCCTATTCTTTATTAGCTGAAGTCTCCTTGACTCAGAATCAATATGCGATTAAAGTTGCTTTCCTCCCACAATAGCAGTAAAACCTTTTCTTCGAGATAACTGGATTTGCAACGAACCACTTCAATTGGTCTTCCCACACCTCCTCGTCCTCAATTATTGAAAGAATGGATTGGTTGCTAACTTCTTTAGCTGGAGAACAAAAAGATGGAAATCGAACTGCCTCCCAATGCATCCCCTATTATTGGAGAGAAATACTTACATTTGGCTTCCCTCTTAAACAATGTCTTGACTAATCAATTAGAAAACCAAGTTGTATCTTTTTCTCAACTCCTTCGGAATCAAATGCTGTTTCTCACACACTCCTTGGAGCCTCTTCATCCTCCTAAGGGCCCTTTGGTGGGTAAATATCATATGAATATTGATTAACTTTTTTATTAACTAACCTATCCATGTTCTCATACTTTTCAAGATGGATAAGTTACTTTTTCATATGTAATATTTATCTATGAAATAAGAAAAAATCTTATCCATGTAGAAAGTGGCTAAATTATTTTTCTATTAATTAGTAAAGTAGATATTTAATTTTATTCTTAAGATGCCTCATCTTTATTTTCAATGCTTTCATCCAATAACTCAGTTGTTCATTTTTTTTTAAACATAAAAAATATCAAAAGTATTATAAAATATATGGATAAATTTTAGCAACTTATCCAAGAAAGTAATAATGCAAAAGAATATGAATAACTGATTTCAAAACTACTTTTTCATATATAAAAGAACATAAATAAATTAATTTTTTATCTAAATATTATCTAAAAAAATATTTATTTAAAAAAATATAAATTTTTAAATAACTTTTTTACCCATAAAAGAACAGACCTCAAAGGTTAACTGCTTCTTATAGTTTTGCTGGAAGAACGGACCCAGTACGAGAGAGAGATAGCGGGCAAGAAACTTCGTAAAAATCCAGGAGGCTACGCTATTTGCAACCAGGCTGTGGAGTCAGTGGATCACCTCTTCTCCAGCTGTCCTCTATTGAATTCTCAAGCATTTGGAAAGCGATCTGTGCTGCGTTGGGCGTGCTTCATCCTTAATCTTCCTTCAAATTCAAATACTTATGTTTGGATTGGATTAACAGGAATTTCTTGAAGAGACTTCGTCCAATGATCCAAATGCTCCTTGCTGCAGTTGTCTGGTCATGTTAAAAGGGAAGAAACAACACAATTTTCCTTCACAAATCATCCTCTGCATCATTTGTAGCTTCAGACGCAATCAGGATATTCAATGATTGGTTGATGCTTTGCAACCACCTTGTTCTTGCTGATTTTGGGCGAGTTTGGGCAAAGATTAGAACCATCCACCGCGATGTTTAAGCTCTGTGCTGTTCTCTAGTCTTTTGGCTCCCCCTGCTGCTCTGTTACCCAGCCAAACACTCGCCCCTCTCGGTTGTTTTGTTTGGTATCCTTTTCTGTCGTCTCATTACTATGTTTCTGGTGCTCTAATGGACCGCACGTCCTCAAACTTTCTGTGCATATTTCTTCGTCCTGAATAAATGCTGGATGGCTACCTTCTTAGCCTCCCTTGTCGTCAAAAAAAAAAAAAAATCTTGAATGCCTTTGCGGGTAGCGTATAATCTCCCTTACACCCTGCCACCGCCACCCCACGAGAAAAAAAGGGAAGTTTTGATGGTCCTCTTTGCTTCTTATGCTAGAACTTGTAGGTAGTCTCTTTGACATGGCTTCCAATGGTAGTGACTGAAATTGCTTAGATGCAGACTAGTCATATTGCTTAGATGCAAACTTCTATTTAATTAGCTGAGATAGAGGACATGAAGGACTATATCTAAATATGTATGATGTCTTTCATAATGGCACTCGCTTGGAATTATTGAAGATATACTCTTACATGTGCTGCGTTTCATAGTTCACTAATTTTTGATACCCATGATCGGAACAAAAAACATGTTTTCAATAATTATTATACTTTTAACCGGATTAAAACTATAGAGCACGAGGCGGAACATCAACTGTCTTCGATGTCATGAGAGCTTTTACTTCTTCTGCTTTAATTTATTTTCCTTTTATTTATGGGAAGCGTTTGAATGCATCTTTTGTTTGCGTATCCAGCATCAATTTAATACGACGGAAAAGGAGACTCTGGAGTCTTCAACGGTGATGCATGGGACCAACGCTTCCTTTATAGCTTTGCTTCTTGAACCTTCAATTCTAAACAAGTAAACTAGGTCCCAAACGATAAATATGAAGCACTACATTTTAAATTTTTTTCCTCTTTGATCTATACTTCTCACCTGCCATGCCTCAGCTCACTTTCCTTTTCATTAAACACATTTCCCGTATGAAGAATATGCGTAAAGTATCTTGATTGGTACATGAGACTTATGTTCCAATCCACCTTCATCGTTGATATGAAAAGACCACTACCGGAGCACCAACTCCATTAAAACTCCATAATTAAGTATATTAATTACTAAAATTTGGAGGTTAGACGGGAAGGATCCAAACAAAGTGCAATCAATTAAGAAAAACACATAGAAAACAAAATGCACAAATAAACTAATACTTTGAGTTGAATTGCCGAGTTTTTAAACCAGGTGGTTTGCACCGACTACCAACGCCCCCAACAACAGCTCAGACACCAACCTTGGGTGTGATCTGGTAGTCCAAATACAACTGGCCCCATGTGCACCCAACCCCACCAAGATCCCTAACGATCTAATCGGTCCCCAGCCCACATGCAATCCTCGTTTAAACGCAAACATAAAACATTGAACGCTGTCGTTCCACGACATCCCTCGCACCCTTTGACGCACCCTCGTGTTCTCCTCCCTCCTCCCATCAGAGCCCGCTGTTTCCAGCCTGGCAGTCCCCAAAAAGCAACCCCACCCACCGCTAAAAACACCCACCCAAAACGCCACCGCTTTCTTCCGTCCTACGCTCCCTCTTACCGGATTATCCAATCTTTGCCGAACGAACCCCGCTATTTCGCCGTCACTGTCACCACCCACTCTCACTACAAAGGTCCCCAAAAACTCTCTAGATTGTCTAGAACTCGGATCTCACTCACCTCATTCTCTTAACGGCAAAGGATTTATAATAGACTGGTCCACCAGATCACTTGCTTTGCTTCCAATCTTCTACCTCCTCCGTTCCTTTTTTTTACCATCTAAAAAGGGGAAAGGGGGAGCAAAAAAGAGGCTAAAGGTGGTGGTTTTGAGGCTGTGAGGGGAGAGGAGGAGAGAGAAGGGGAAAGATGAGCATGTACGGAAGAGATCCGTGGGGCGGGCCGCTGGAGATATCCAATGCGGACTCGGCAACGGACGACGACCGGAGCCGGAATTTGGATTTGGACCGGGCGGCGCTGTCGACGTCGTCGCGGCCGCTGGATGAGACGCAGCAGAGCTGGCTCCTGGCCGGGCCAGGGGACCAGGGGAAGAAGAAAAAGAAGTATGTCGACCTTGGGTGTCTCATCGTTAGCCGGAAGCTCTTCATCTGGACCGTGGGTACCATCGTCGCCACCGCCGCACTCGCCGGGTTCATCACTCTCATTGTTAAGACTGTCCCCCGCCACCATCACCCCAAGCCGCCGCCGGACAACTACACCCTCGCCCTCCACAAGGCCCTCATGTTCTTCAACGCCCAGCGATGTAAGCCGAACCTTCTCCGATCTGCCCTAAAAACCTTTCCTTCTCCCAATGCATGCGGTCCCCTTTACCAAATTCGTCAAGATTGGATTTTGATCGGTCGAATGAGACAAAGATCGGACTTTGATGTGATTTTTGGTGTTTCTTCCTGCAGCTGGGAGGCTTCCCAAGCACAACAACGTGTCTTGGAGAGGTAATTCCGGGATGAAGGACGGCATCTCCGACACGTCCTACGGGAGGAGCCTCGTCGGAGGCTTCTACGACGCTGGAGATGCTATCAAGTTCAACTTCCCGGCCTCCTTCGCCATGACCATGCTAAGCTGGAGTGTAATCGAATACAGCGCCAAGTATGAGGCCGCCGGCGAGCTCAACCATGTCAAGGAGATCATCAAATGGGGCACCGATTACCTTCTCAAGACCTTCAACAACTCCGCCGATACCATCGATCGGATAGCCGCCCAGGTAAAAAGAAAGGAACAAACTTTGATCGCAAAAAGACCGTAGTTATAGCATAGATTCATGGAACTGTGATTCCTGAGGTGGTGGTTTATGAGATCTCTGGCAGGTTGGAGTAGGAGATACCTCGGGAGGAACCACCCCAAATGACCATTACTGCTGGATGAGACCGGAGGACATTGACTACCCGAGGCCAGTCTATGTGTGCCACAGCTGTTCAGACCTCGCCGCCGAGATGGCCGCGGCTCTGGCTTCTGCATCCATTGTGTTCAAGGACAATAAGGCCTACTCCCAGAAGCTGGTCCATGGTGCGGCGACGGTCTGGAAGTTTGCAAGGGACCAGAGGGGGAGGTACAGCCCCCCGGGCTCCGACCCCTCGCTCTTCTACAATTCTACCAGTTACTGGGATGAGTTTGTGTGGGGTGGGGCATGGATGTATCTGGCAACAGGCAATTCATCTTACCTTTATTTATCTACTCATCCCACTCTCGCAAAGCATGCTGGTGCCTTCTGGGGTGGTCCGGATTATGGGGTCTTCAGCTGGGACAACAAGCTCATTGGTGCTCAAGTAAGTGTTGACCAATTGATCCTATGTTCTTCTTGCTTCAATACTCGAGCTTGCTTGAAATATTGAGTGCCTATATATCTTTCTTGGATGATTTAATAATATATTGAGTAATTTGACCTGATCAGAGATTGTGCGAGTTTGAATGTTTTAGAACTTTAAATAAAATAAACTGCGCTGTGTTGTGAGGTGGTTGAAAATTCTGTCCATACAGATCATGGTCGACCGTGCTTAATTAGGAATTTTATAATCTTCCCTCTTTTTGATCTGTTGATCAAACTTTCTTATTTACTTCTTGGACACTTTACCTTAATTGGTGGAAAAGATGGTAGCTGAGCTGAAAGACCTGATAAAATATTATATCTATTTTCTGCATTAAACTTGTTCTCCAGCTTTTAATCTGTTCCATTGCATGGTCATATATGGTCCAATTTGAAGCTTCACGTTTTCAAGCATGTCCTGTCTTAGAGACTTTTGTGTAGGCATGCTTATTAGTTCCAATGAATTCATGAGACTAGTTTTCTTTCCCCCCATTTTTCTTTTGGATTGTTGTATCTATATGTGGGATCAAGATATCTGATATGGTAGATCCTTTTTTGGTTTTGATGGGAGGACTTTCACCTGCCTTCATTTTTGTGAATTAAAATTATAATTTGGGGTGCTCTCTTTTGTTTATTATTCGCATAATATAAATAAAACAAGTTAGTTTCGACCTTTTTCTGTCAAAAATATGCTGTGTTATAAAAATTCCGAGGATTTGGAAAAAAAAAAGGGTAAAGACTGCTGCCTTATTCAGCAAAGGTAACTGTATAATTTTTCTAGGTTTATGATGCATCAATTGGTAAGGAAGTCAAGATTGCATTGACTAAATGGCTCAGTGTTATTTGCTTCTAAATTGTCTGGTGTAGTCTTAGGTATTTTTATTTAAACTAATTAATGTTACTACCACTTAACTCATGATATGATATATTCTCTAATTCAATATTCAAATAGTGATAGTTATCCGTTTGACAATATCTATATGCCTAAAAGTCTTCATTGTCTTGTTGGTTTTACATTTGATAGCTTCTGCCATACCGACAGGTATGATTTGGAAGTTTGACTACTGCAAATGATGTGATCACGATCTTTTCAGTTTTATCCCAGTACTCATGCATGATATTTTGTTTCTGATTCTAACAAGAGAGCAGCATGAGTTTTGTTTTACCTCATGTTGCCTGATGTTTAAATATGCATTGGGAATTTTTCCTGGCATTAAGAAATATAGAAATGCTGATTATTTTGGCACAAATTGAAAGGATGGTTCACATATTTCTTTCCTGCATTTTTATTAGCAAAGATATGGGTCCATCTAATTACTTCATAGACCTAATTTCTACATTAAGACCATGGCAAGGCTACAACATTCCAAGCTCATATTTAAAATAGCACCCGTATTCACATTACTTACCTTATTATGTTCAGCTAGATAGATAATCCTATTGCCTGGTTGTCTTCTATACACTTCATTGACCATGGCTAATTTCATCATTTTCTTCCAGTCCCTTCAGCTAGTTTTTGTGGTAGGCTAACAACTCTTGCTATACCACAGAGTTGAATGTTTCAACCTTTCAAAGGGACAAAATTTACTTAATTTATGAGCGAACCTTATTCTAGTAGATTGCTTTAGCACCCTCTAGTTTTGTCTTGAGTTGAGTTCCACTGAGCTTCTGTAACTGCTCATCTGCAATTTTTGGTGAACTTTCATGCTCATATTTCTTGGTTGGGCAGTTTGGTCTTGCTTGCAAACTTTCTAAAGAGATATGGTAGTTCTTTTTTTGTTATAGAGAGATCTAAGAGTTCTTCAACTGCATTTGATGATTTGAGCTTGCAGAAAGCTTCAATACTTCTTGTAATTTGCATTAAAGTTACTTTGTTTTCTCTATGGAATTCTAGTTTGCTTATCTTTGCTCTTCTGCATCCAGGTTCTTCTTAGCAGATTAAGGCTCTTCTTGAGTCCAGGCTACCCATATGAAGAAATTTTGAGAACTTTCCACAACCAGACCAGCATTGTCATGTGCTCATATCTACCTATTTTCACCTCATTCAACAGAACAAAAGGTTCGAGGTAGTTCGTTTTTTAAATTACTCTCTTTGTTTCTCTCGGCAAAACTCTCAACTATTCCATCTATGGCAGGTGGTTTAATAGAACTGAACCATGGAAGACCACAGCCTCTTCAGTACGTAGTCAGTGCAGCATTTCTTGCAGCTGTCTACAGTGACTATCTTGATGCTGCAGATACTCCAGGATGGTATTGTGGTCCCAACTTCTACTCTGCCGGTGTCCTTCGTAATTTTGCCCAGACCCAGGTAAGTTCTCTTCTAGCAGAAACCTAATCTCTAATGTGCCCGATTTAACAATTATAGGCATCGTCATGAACTCTCTTCATGTAATGGCAGATTGATTATGTACTGGGTAAAAATCCCCGGAAGATGAGCTATGTTGTGGGGTTTGGAAACCGCTACCCTAAGCATGTTCATCATCGAGCTGCATCAATTCCTAAGAACGGTGTCAAGTATAGCTGTAAAGGAGGATGGAAGTGGAGGGACACCAAGAAGCCAAACCCTCACACCATTGTTGGAGCTATGGTTGCTGGTCCTGATAGACGTGATGGGTTCCGAGATGTTCGTACCAACTACAACTATACCGAGCCAACTCTTGCAGGCAATGCTGGTCTGGTTGCAGCACTAGTGGCTTTGTCTGGTGAAAAGAGTGGAGTGGATAAGAACACCATCTTCTCTGCAGTTCCACCAATGTTTCCAACTCCCCCGCCACCCCCTGCACCATGGAAGCCTTGAGATAAGGAAGACCTGTTTTTCTGTGCCTTGTGATCACGATTTTTTTCATCCCAGCTATGAAGACCTACATCTATGAGGATGACATGAAAACCTTGTTCAAGCAACTAACGATGTGAAGCGTAGTGCTGCGCCAGTTTTTGTATATTAATGTTCTATTATGGCTTGTGTTATATACGGAATATATGATGTTCAGGAATTCTAAAATAATGGAGACCCTTTATTGCCGGAATGATCCGACATCTATGAAGTTCTCCTCGACCATATCCAGTGAAGAACTTGCATGAAATCTTTAGATTTTCTGAGGAAAGTTTCCACTCAAATGAGTGCATGATAAGTTTTCTTTCTTCGATTACATGTTTCTTTATATTAGTGCTGCACTCTAACCTATTAAGTTCTATGATGGCACTTGGGGCGGTTAGGAATTAGGCGCCCAACATCATTTTGGACCGTTGGGTGATGATCATCTTCAGCATGTGGTTGGCAGAACAATTATCTTTGGTTTGAAGGAATGTGGTTCTTGAACATATGCTGAAAATATGGGATGCTTATTTCTTTACATGCATGCATGCTGATCGGTATAGCTAACTTGCACCCTCATTCATGTCTTTGATGGATGTGAATATGGACCATCCAGCTAATTAGACGCTATTAACAAGGTCCAAGGGTCCAAATGTAAAGCCTAATCATGGTTCGAGCAACCATCCTAAAATCTAGAATTACTGTTGCGCAGGAACCAAGCTCTTCCCAGGCTCATGCTCATCCTATATGGTGATGCTAAGAGTCTGCAATGTATGGGACCAAACTAAGACATGTTACATATTTAATCCTGATTACAAGGAAGATTGGGTCTTGCCATCTTGCACGGTTAAAGGTAATGTATGGGACCAAACTAAACATGACCATTGCGCAGGAACTCATGTAAGTCTGGGCCTAAACGCAAATGCACAAAAGATGCACGCAGAGGTCGGTTCATGTATACATATATATATCAGGTCCATGTCTGGTGCATATATATATATATATATATATATATATATATATATATATATCCTAATCTCAAGCATCATGGTCCATGTCTGGTCTATATATATATATATATATATATCCTAATCCCAAGCACCATCATTCGGTCATTTTCCTAAAGGGCGCCTTACTGTGCTTCCTTTTCTTTTAGTTTAAGATAGAAAATCCTCTGCATACTAATCACCATCGTTAGCTTCTCAAACCCCTCTGCATGCTAATCACCATCGTTAACTTCTCAAACCCCGCACTTTTATTTCTATTCGCCGTTATCCTGCCGTACTGGCGGAACCCATATCTTACCAGAAGCGACGCCGTCCATATCCGTCCTCCGTCATGATTCCCCCGCCCCACGCACGCTCTTGCTTAAAAACCACGCGGTCTTACAAGCGCGTAGAGATCTGCCGTTCCACCGTTCCTTCTGCCTCGGGAGTGAAACTGATTTGGATAATATTCATTCGGATTGTTTTTACGTCTGAATTAATTTATATATAAATAAAAATATAAAAAATTAATTAATATTTATTAAAAAATAAATATAAATATAAATAGATAATTATTTCATTTACGTTTGAATATCCCAATCTAACTACATATAATTCTATATAATACTTATTAATTTTTTTAAAAAATATAATTATATAAATATATTATTAATTTAATTTATTATTTATTTATTAATATTTTTAATCTATTGATAATAAAATTTAATTACCTAATTTATATTCATAATTTATATATATTTTTACTGTCTAAATTATATTTATATGTATTTAAAATAAATATAAATATTAATTTTGATATTTAAATAATATTTATATTTATATTTATATCTATTTAATAAAATAAATATAAATATAAATATCTAATTAGTATCCGATCCATCAAAATTTCTGCATACAATTTATATGAGATGGGAGCGTATCGGGCTAAAGGGTTTTATGCGTCTCTCTCTATACGCTCTCCCTCTTCCTCTCGTTCTAGTTTAGTCGTGTGTATGTGTTTTGTTTTGCTTTTTTTTCTTTTTTGAGCGCGGATGCCCTGCGGTGCGCGCGTGGATGACCGCTGCCATGGGATGGACGGGCGCGCCCGAGCGCGGGCCGTACGATCCACGCCGCGCGCGTTCTTTGATGGCCGTCCATCCTGTGATGGACGCCATCCACGGGTGTACCGCGCCCGCACCGCGGGGCATCTGTGCTCCCTTTTTTTCTATTTTCATTCACCGGCGAGGGACTCGGGGAAGAAAAAATACGGAGGGTGTCGGCCGTTGGAGGCGGTCGAGACTCTCCAACGTTCGTTCTGTATCTAGAGCTCGGTGCGGGGAAGTGAAGGAGAGGAGGTAGGAGAGTAATGGCAACGGAGGGCGAGACGTTGCTGAAGGTCGCAAAGAACCTGCCGTTGGACGAGCGGCTACTCCGCAAGAACTGTCCGGAACAATGCCAACATCGGCCTCGCCGCCGTCTGCAACTCGGTCACTGATCCTCGGGATCCCCTGAAAGAATTCGGTAAATCCTCTTCCTCGATTCTTTTTCCGGTTTCTTTTCCTCTTTTAGATCGATGTCATTCGGTTTTTTGATCAGCGGTTGTGCATGGTTCGCTTGATCGATGGATAAATCGGTGCTGACGAGGAAAGATGTGGTTTTGGATTCTTTGTCACGTAATTGTTATGTATTTTTGCTGTATTTTGATCACAAGCTTCTTTCTTGATACCGTTTTTGATTGGTTTGTCGATGCCATAATATCCCTCTGTGTTTTTTTTTTCCGAAACAATTGCCTTTTTCGTTTTTCGTTGTTGTTTGTTTTTGTTGATCAGGACCTCTTTTTGCGGATTTGAATGCTCCTGTACAGGAGAAGGCGCTCGATGCCCTAATTGCTTTTCTGCGTGCAGCTGAAGCTGATGCTGGAAGGTAAAATTTTTGTTGCCATTTGGATTAACATGCTCTGTTTTCTAATGTATTCGTTTATCTGATGATTATTTTGGTGCAGATAAACAAGGGAAGCATGTGATGTGATCGTTGCAAAGTGCCCAACTGGTTGACCTAATTCTGTCGAGAAATCTCAGGCTGCGTCTGTTCTGGATGGAGTTGGAGGCGGCTGGCGTTTTCTTGGTAAGATGATATGTATATGTATATATATAGTTCGTTTCCTTTTGTTTATGCTTTTAATAGTTATTAGGTAAGCGTTCTTTCAGATAGAGCTTGCAATGTTGTTTCACTGGTTATTGCATGTTAGCTTGAAGTTTGTATCGTTCCTTTGAATATTGCTGATCTGACTAGATGCAATGCTTGGTCCATTCTTAGCTATGTTTGCTCCCATGTTCCCTTTGGTGGATGTTGAAAGCCATGAAGAACTGAATATATAACAAAAAAAGAAGAATGATACTGCCAGATCCAGATAGATGGGACAATGCCGTTTGGTCATGATAATGATAGAGAAATATGATGCTAGGAAAATGAGAGGGGTTCAAGTGTTTTGCATGTATTCTGTTTGACCATTAGCGAGAAGCAAAGCATGCACTAGAGGCTGCAATTCTATGCAACATTTCTGTTTCATAATTGAAGGAGTAATACACAAAAGAGGCTTTGGGTTTAGTGTTCTGCAAATTTTGCGACATAGTTAGTCTACAGGCACAAGGAGTGGATTGGGTTTCCTTGATATATTAGATTGTTATTAATTCACATAACTTGGTGGCTGAGATGCCTTTTAGGTCAGGTTAGCGGGCACTGGGACTGGTTAGCCACTCATCTGAAGGAGCCTCTTATAGAAACGGTGATAGGAATGCATTGTTCATTAGAAGGGTGATTATTCAGTGCTGTTTTGTGAATCCGATAAGGGGGCAATTTCCAGTTAACTTGAAGGAATGGTTCTCCATTTATGGCTGCACCTCATGAGATCTAGGTTGAACCAACATAATTTGACCTAACCTTCTGCTAATGGGCGTGCTTTTACTGTTTGAAGGCAATGTTTCCTGCAGTGCCCTTTGTGCACAATTAGAAGCAGATAGGACACCAGTACTCTTACTCCTGTATTATATGTTACAGTGTTTTCTTGTCTACATCCTCCATGTCGTTTGAAAGAGCTAAGCGTATAGCTTCAGACACATCAACATCAGGTGGTTGGTTGGACTCTGAGTATAGAATAAATGGATATGTTGGTTTTCCATAGCTTGCCTAGGCATATATCCTGCAGCTCTAAAGGATGAACAACGTACCCAGTGTCCACCCTCTTTCCTCCCTCCCTGATTCTTGATGTTTCTTGAGGCAAGCAATACCTCGCAGATTTTTTCAAATATTAGTTGCAGCTGAACTGTTGAACTAGCATAGACTTTTCCCAGCAGTACTCAGTTGAATTTTCCCTTAACATGGGATACAGTTATGGGAGTGTGTATACCAACAGGGGAGGTTATGCTTATAGCCCTTTTTTTTTTCCCTCCAAAAAACATGACCTCCTCAAACAATAAAAATCTGAACTAAGAGAAGAGCCAATTATGTTTGTAATAATTAACAATATGACAACATTTAAAGCTAACAGGTACATAAGCATTTTACTAGTTATGAAACTGTATCTGCAAAAACCTATTTATCTAAGACTTATTATTTCTAATGATCTATTGAATGCTACAAATGAAATAAATAAATTAATAATGATTGTTTATTGCAATTCATCTAATCAACGTAAATCTGAACCAAGTCCTGAATGGTTATTTAAACTTTGATAGTGGTTCACCTTGAGGCCTACCCACTCCACTATTATTGAAGTAGTTAGAATTGCTAATGGTGGGAGGTATCCTATATTTTTCTAGTCCTATTCCATCTTTCAAACATGTTGGTCTTCATGATAATGAAACGCACATTTCCTATCCAAAAAAATAGTGTAACATCAGGATTGTATGTAGAGGATCTTTACCTTTTACTAACCTTGCCGGATGGTGCTTTCTTTTTCACCCACTTCATTAAATCATCTTCATCCTTGTTATCATTGCATATAAAGTATATGTTACGTCTTCATGTTGTAGAATATTTTGAGCTGCTTGCCAATGTCCCCCATTATTCAGTTTGCCTATGATTGCATATAGCATTACAACATAATATATAACATAAAAAGTCATTGATCAATTGGGCAAAAATATACATGGTCAATGTCTTTTTTTCTTGAGGTTATTAATAAGAATTAAGATATCGAATAGCAGATTGCTCTTTTTTACTTTTTCCAAATAAGCTAATTTTCTTCCTTGATAATCTGTACAGATTTATTTATTTTACTAAAAGAGTTTTCTGGATCTCTTTGTGATTTAAGGATGTCATGGATCTTTAAAGCTATATATATATATAAACAGTTGCTAAAGCTCTTGTGCCAGCAATCGATGTCATGTTTTGATCTCTCACATCTGCATTTTTTACTGGTGGATGTTTCTGTAGGCCCTTCAACCCTCATCCCCATGATTTAGTGAATGAACTAGAATAAGGGATTTTGTTCTTCTGATGTTCTTTCTGTATTAACTGAATTTGGGGCAAAGGTGGTTCCCCCAAAGAAGATATTGAAAATGCATTATGTTAGTCTTGCATCCATGGATCTTCTAAATATAAATCAAAATACACCACTTGAAACTGATGGTTTGCCAAGATTTCATATTCTAACATCTTGGATATTTTATTTCAGATTCAAGCAAGACAAGGAAGCAGAGTTAGAAGCTGTTACAGAAGCAGCAGGTATTGGTACTCCAGAATCCATTGTTGGTGTTAGGAACACAAGTATATGTTGTCTTCTATCTAGAATTCTTTTTTTCGGAAACTGGTTCAAGTACACTGCTCTATGTAGAGAAAAAGGCACGAACCTGGACCAACATGTTGTTATTTAACATGATGCATGCATTTCAATTCAATATGATTCACATGCAGCAACTCATATAACTTTCTGTTTGCAGCTCCCCAGGAAATAGATGAATATGAACTTGTTGATCCTGTTAAATATATTTACTCCTTTGGACAAGTCTGCATTTTGGGATGGAGTGGTTTGTGCCATTTTAGTTTGAGGAATGCCGGACAATGACTCGAATTGTTTTCCTTCTCTGCTGCAAAAGAGATGTCTCTAAACATAATTAAAACTTTCCTGCAAGTCAACAAACGTAAGGTCTTTAAGCTACATTAAGAAGTACTTATTCTCCAGTCTCTTAACCATTATGGAATGTCAATGCCCAACCCAGTAGTAGAAAAGCTGCTTAGATTCATCTTGTTTGGAACCACAAATATATAACTGAAGGTACGTGATGATAGTCTTCTAGAATGTGAAATTAAACAAAATGGAAATTCACACTAGACAACATCACTCCCCCTACTTTCTGATACTACAAAAAAGAATGGCTCCAAGTGCATTTGCATGAAACATTTTAAAAATTTGAAATACCTCACAAGAATGCAGCAGAGTAAGAAAATATGGTTAACTAACAAACGAAGACCAAAAACTTGATTCATTCACGCTACAACCTCAGGATCCCACCTTGATGCTCTCTAGGTTCAAGTTTCCAAGCTCGTGTCTTTTTAGCAAATTCATAGTATAATTATTGACAATATGTTAGCTTGATTATTATGCTGCTTCATCATTATTTAAAAAAAAATAAAAGAGAGAGAGATAAATTATGATGGATTGAATCAAATTACAGGGCAAATATGAAAAGCATAATCAAAGAGAAATAAAAAATTAGACTTTTGCAGAAATAGATTGAATCAAGTAGTGCATCACTTATTGCATACTTTCATCTGCTCTCATGTAAATGTAATTGATATTAGATCAAATATGCAACTTCAGGTAGGGAGAGGGATAAGTTAGACATGTACAACTTTAAACTAGTTCAAGAAGAATCTAGTCAGCTACTTTGTTTCATTCTGCATGACAAGATACTGCTCTCAGCATCTACAGGGGACATGAATGCAGACATTAGACAAGCCAAATAGTTGAAAATTCGTTTGACACATGAAATCACCTAAATCACAAGTTATTAGTAGATAATGCTTCAAATATAGCTCAGTGCATCCCTCTTGCATAAAAGATTTGTTTGAAATGATATTTATCCAAGATCCAAACGCTTGAAACTTTATTAGATAGTATTGCAAGTATATTAGAACTCCAATCTGTTGTCATCAATATTTTCTGATCTGCATTTCTAACCATTGTTTTCATCAAGCCTTGTATCTCAACATTGCAAAGTCAGATACATACTCATTAGAAATTTCTGAGAGTGGAGTATCTTTAGTAATGGGCTTCTCCCTTCCCATTGTTTCAGTAGGCCCCCGTTAATGCACAAGCCAACAGATACTGTAATTCGAAATGAGCCAGCAAGATGCAGAGAATGCATTCTATTCCTTTTTTAACAGAAAAAAACATTCATTCTATGCATTCAATAGGTACTAACGGTAGAAAGCAATTTTATATATTAACCGCATTAACTTTTTCTCATTAACCACATCAACTTTGGCTCAGACAAGGTAAAATTCTAAGTTTAAGCTAAATGAAACAAAGAGGTCAAACATAAAAATAACTATATGATTAATTGGATTGGTGAATAATAACTGTAGCAATTATAACTGTTGTTGCAGCCAAAGTTTTATAGCTAGGATGGATCTGTCTCCGCTCTCGTATATGAAGCTCATGACACTATGGTATGAGAACTCATGATTTTATTTTTTAAAATAAATTTTATAGAAATTTTTTTTTTTATTCTATATAAATCTGAGTTTCTTCTGACTTATAATTAATGTTGGACTAATAATATCCTCTCCTGCCTATATCACAATAGGAGTTTTGACTTTTATCAAATTATCGGCAGATTCATATACCAACCTAAAACTTTTTAAAAGATACAGCTGTTGTGGTAAAAACATATTCAGATCCCTGTATAAGCCTTAAATTATTTAAAATTCCTAATTTATTGCTTTCAGATAATACCTCAGCCTCCGAAGACTTCACGTCAAATCAAAAAAATTATCTACAAGTTCCTGTATAAACCTAAAATTATTTAGAAGTTCCTAATTTGCAACTTCCATGCAAATATCTCAGTGCTCATAGGATAATTATCTAAGATCCCTATCTGAACGTCGATTTATTAAAAAGTTAAAAATTTACGAGTTCAATTTAAATACGTCAATCAACTGCCGGCTTTATATTCCAGTTGAAAACTTAGATAAAGATCCATACCGAATTTATACCCAATAAAACTTATAATTGTACCAAGGATCCTGAAAGCACCAGTAGGCATTAGATATTTTTCAGGAAAAATTTAGTGAGGGATTCCTGAATGGACGTTTTTCGTTTACATGTCTGAGAGATTCATCCACGCCACTTGCCACTTGTCCATCGTTACCGCAGTTGATGAGATGGCACTTCGTCCGGTTGGGGCCATAGGGGGCCGGCCAGTGTGTGGGCGCTGGAAACTGGGGTTGAACCGGGCATTGTGGTTGGGAAAGCTTGGTCCGTAGTTCTATTTGTAAAGGCTTCGGCATAAGGTTCCTCCTAAAGGGAACGTGGTAATTCACGCGGTGCAAAAAAATTGACGTGAATCGAAACACATAATCATAATCATGCTTCCTAATATATATTTAATATTTTATAATATTTAAAATTTTAAATAATAAAAATATTTTTTTTAAAATTATAATATTCATTCATAAAAATTATAATACTTCTTTACAAAAATTATGACACCCTACAAAAAATATAATATTTTATTTAAAATATCATAATTTTTAAAAAATATCATAATTTTTATGAAAGTGTCATAATACTCTTTTCATGCATATTCATTATTTTTTCTTCATGCTATATTATGATATTTCTTTACAAAAATTATAACATTCCTTCATAAAAATTATGACACCCCTGCAAAAAAATATAGCATTTTATTTAGGATGTCATAATTTTTATGAAGAAATTTCATAATTTTTATAAAAAAATATTATAATACTCTTTCCACATATATTCATTATTTTTTTCTTCATATCATATCATGATATTTCTTTACAAAAATTATGACACGTGTTCATAAAAATTATGACACCCTGAATAAAATGCTATATTTTCTACAGGATATCATAATTTTTATGAAGGAGTATCATATATAATTTTTATGAATGAATGTCATAATTTTTAGAAATGAATATTTTCATCATTCAAAATTTCAAATTCTACGGGACATTAAATGCACGTTGAAAAATATGGCTACGTATCCCAATGGAGCCGCCCGATGCACTCCATGTTATTTTTTTTGCGCCGCATGCAGTGCAGAAAGAATTACTCATGGATTTATTCTATTTAAGGAGAAGATATAATGATCGGCCATGTCTTTCCGACGGTGGGCAAGTAAAGGGGAATGAGTAAAGCATCAAAGAAATAAGGAGTACGAATGTGGAGATCCAACTAAAGATACACTACTACAGAAGAAGGCTCCAGCAGTGATTTACAACTGCTGTTATATTCCTAAAAACTACTGCAATAGGCTACGGCAACAATTATATATCCGCTGAAACTATAGCCGTTGCTTATAACCGCTGCCACTGTGGCCCTCGCCATAGTCTATGGCAGCTATTCTTACAGCGATTAAGAAAACCGCTGCCATAGAAAGTCTATAGCAGCGATTCTGTAGATCGTTACCATTTCAAACCTATGATGATAGTTATTGTTGACGCAGAAACTTATCGTCGTCAGAGTTGAGGCCGAAGAGGCTGCCGCCGAGGACTTG
>QRFJ01000006.1:1317850-1498336 GCA_006176705.1 Cocos nucifera | reverse complement strand
CCAATAATGAGCTTTCGAGGGGAGTTCGTTTACTCCGCGAACTTCTTGATCATGATCAGCTGTGCAGTTCGGCCCTCACTTTATGCCAAACTTCATTCTGCCGGGAGAACTTTGTTCGCCTTTGTTTGCGCCGAACTTTGATTGAAAACTCGAAGGGAAGTTCGGTTTCACTTGTGCCGAACTTCATTCCAATAATGAGCTTCTGAGGAAAGTTCGGTCTTGCTTCAGCCGACTTCATTCCGATGAGCAGCAGGAGTTCGGCCCACTTATGCCGAACTTCATTCCATAGGAGACTTTGTTCGCTGCCTGGCCAACTTAACTTTGTGCGACTACGGAAGTTCGGCCTCACTTAAGCCGTACTTCGCTCCACTTTTCCGCGAAAGCTTCCGTGGGAGGACTTCATGGAGCTCGGCTTTCCTGGCGCCGGATTTCATTCCGAATCTTCATTCCGATTTTTTGCGAGATTCTTTCATGGCAGAACTTCCTACTTCTTTGTCGGGACTTCCTCGATGATGAGCCTCGAGGTCGTAGACGTGGCCGAACTTCATTCCGCCTCCTTGCAAATTTCATTCGGATGATCAGCTGCGCAGTTCGACCTCACTTTATGCCGAACTTCATTCTGCGGGAGAACTTTGTTCGCCTTTATTTGCACCGAACTTGATTGAAACTCGAAGGGAAGTTCGGTTTCACTTGTGCCGAACTTCATTCCAATAATGAGCTTCTGAGGAAAGTTCGGTCTTGCTTCAGCCGAACTTCATTCCGATGAGCAGCGGAGTTCGGCCCCACTTATGCCGAACTTCATTCCGTGGGAGACTTTGTTCCGCCCTTGCTTAGGCCGAACTTAACTTTGTGGCGACTACGAAAGTTCGGCCTCACTTAAGCCGAACTTCGCTCCGCTTTCCCGTGAAAGCTTCCATGGGAGGACTTCATGGAGCTCGGCTTTCCTGGCGTCGGATTTCATTCCGGATCTTCATTTCGGTTTTTCGCGAGATTCTTTCGTGGCAGAACTTCCTGCTTCTTTCTCGGAACTTCCTCGATGATGAGCCTCGAGGTCGTAGACGTGGCCGAACTTCATTCCGCCTCCTTGCAAATTTCATTCGGATGATCAGCTGCGCAGTTCAGCCTCACTTTATGCCGAACTTCATTCTGTGGGAGAACTTTATTCGCCTTTGTTTGCGCCGAACTTGATTGAAACTCGAAGGAAAGTTCGGTTTCACTTGCGCCGAACTTCATTCCAATAATGAGCTTCTGAGGAAAGTTCGGTCTTGCTTCAGCCGAACTTCATTCCGATGAGCAGCGGAGTTCGGCCCCACTTATGCCGAACATCATTCCGCGGGAGACTTTGTTCCGCCCTTGCTTAGGCCGAACTTAACTTTGTGGCGACTACGAAAGTTCGGCCTCACTTAAGCCGAACTTCGCTCCGCTTTCCCGCGAAAGCTTCCGCGGGAGGACTTCATGGAGCTTGGCTTTCCTGACGCCGAATTTCATTCCGAATCTTCATTCCAATTTTTTGCAATATTCTTTCGCGGCAGAACTTCCTACTTCTTTGTCGGGACTTCCTCGATGATGAGCCTCGAGGTCGTAGACATGGCCGAACTTCATTCCGCTCCTTGCATGGGGACTTCTTCCTTCATTACCCGAACTCCCTTGACGACGGGCTCAAGTGGAGCTCGGGTTTGCTTTAGCTACCGAACTTCACTCCGCCTCCAAAGAATTCTTTGCAGCAGGTTTCGTAGATGACATACTCGAGATGGGGGAGTTCGGCCTGACTTGAGCGATGAGAGCCTCGAGGGAAAGTTCGGCTTCTCTTCCGCCGAACTTCATTCCAAACCTCCTTGTGAAATTTTCTGCGGGAGAACTTCTGCTCTCCATTTCTCCTTTCTAAGGGCGATTGGTATGCCCAAATGCTTTTCCTTATGGTCGGTTCCTCGCATCCTCATGACGAGTTTGCTGGCAAAGTCCCCGTTGGATGTTGTCGCTCGGCCAGCATCTTCTCGACGGGGCCACAGACCTGACCAGCAGGTTGAACTGCCCCACGTCTGCGATGGCTTCGTGTGAAAACTAGGCTATTGGGGCTGAGATAGGAACAGATAGATCTAGCGTGCAGGCTGCCGATCGCCGTGTCAAAGCTCTCAAGGCATTTTCTCTTCGAAAGAGAACTCTAGTGAGGAAGAAGATGGATTTCCAGAGAGAGAGAAATCGCTATCGAGCATTCCTTTAAGAACAAGGGAACCTCGAAGGTTCAGCCCTCCTTCTAGCGCCAATCTGTTGACGCAAAAACTTATCGTCGTCGGAGTTGAGGCCGAAGAGGCTGCCGTCGGGGACCTGCAAAATAAAGTCTCGCTCGAAATCGGTGGGGGGTGGCTCCGGCAAGACCCTCCGATGCTCAAGTTAGTTCCTATCAACAGGAATGGAGTGCTCGATAGAGTATAGAGGAGAAGAAAAGGGTTTTCAAAACCTGACCTCAGTGAATTCGGAGGGTCCTTTTATAGAGGGAGCTTGTTGTAACCGCCTTGGTTAATGAGCGTCGTAACTGTCGTGATCAATGCCGATCGTTATTATCTATAAATGTCGATCGTTATTGCCGATAAATATCGATTGTTATTATCGTGTAACCGTAGCAAGATCGCCTGCAGTAATCCATCATAAGGAGTTCTGCCATTGAGAAGCTCGTCCACTGAAGAAGTCTGTAGGGAGCCCAGCTTCCTTAGAAGCTCGATCGTTGGAGAAATCCGCGTGGAGTCCGACTTCCGTATAAGCCCGATCGCTGGAGGGTTCCGTAAGGAGTCCGGCTTTCTTAAAAGCTCGGCCCGAGAGGAAGCTTTGGGGGGAGTTCGGCTCCTGCAGGCGCCTGGCTGTAACGACGCAGGGACAGTTCAGCTTTTGCAGGAGTCTGACCGAAGCTCGGCGATTGAGTAATCAGAAGTAGTTCGGCAGCTAAGTAGTTCGACCCGCTGCCGACGAAAGAATGGTCGCTTGAGGAGTTCGGCCGCTGGGAGTATGAAGCTCGGCCGCATGAGAGTTCGGTCAGTTTGAAGGACTTCGGCTGAGGTCCGACCGTTGAGAAGCTCGGTTGGATGTAGGAGTTCGGTCGAGGGGGCGACCACTTGAGGAGTTCGGCCGCTGGAGGGACGGTCGCTTGAAGCCCGACCGAGGAGGGTTTGGTCCTGATGCTGGGAGTTTGAGGAGCTCGGCCGCTTGGCAGTTCGGCTGAAGCCCGTCCGCGGAATCTCTTCTGCGGCCACTAGTCGCATCGGACTGAGCATCGAACTAGACTTTGGCAGGAGTGGGGTTTATCCCCAACAGTTATAAAACCACTACTATATCCCGTATGGCAATGGTTTATTAACCGCTGCCAAAGAAATTATGACAGTGATTACATAATCATTGTCATAGGTCAACTATGGCAGCGATTACGGAACCGCTGCTATAGAATCTACAGCAGTGTTTGAACTACTGCGATAGACTCATTGCATCGGTTGGCAAGTGATCTATGGCAGCGGTTTAGCAACCGCTATCGTGGATTTTGAATAATAAAAAATATATAAATATGTTAAAAAATTATTTTTTATCTGATAAATGTAGTTAAATATATATAACACGAAAAAATATTATAAATATGATAATATTTCTGAAATGATCAAATTTTATTATTGAATAAAATTTATTATAATATTTTTCAAAAAAAATACATCACATGCCTGCTAAATCTACATCTAAGTCATCATCACCAGGAGAAAATGAAGCACGAGTTGGAGAAGCTGGAGCCGAAGTGGCTGGAGCTGCAGCTCAGATGTCGGTAGAATAGATGTCGGTGGTCTCTGGACAGCTGATGCAAAGATGGATAAAGTATACTCTGCCTACGATTCAGATATAGAGCTTCGCATAAATCGAAATGCCTGGTATATGGTACATCTCTGCTTGAAGGGAGAGGAAACCTTCTGCATCATGTACTGTAATTTATCGAATATCTACGGCAAGTTCAACTGATCCATGTAGACATATTAGAAAGATCAATCATCTAGATTAACCAAAATGAACTTTTACAAATCTTAACATTAATTTTTAATGCAATATTTTCTAAATACTGCTTATTTTTTCTATGAGATACGTGCTTTGATAAGCAGCATTACTAATAATATTGCTTACCAAAGCACATATCTAGTAGGAAAAACAAGCGGTATCTAAAGAATGTTGCATTAAAAATCAATATTAAGGTCTGTAAAAGTTTATTTTGGTCAATTTAGATGATTGTTCTTTCTGATATATCTACATGGACAGGTTGAGCTCATCATAGACATTTAATAAATTACAGTACATGACACGGAGGGTTCCCTCCCCCTCCAAGCAGAGTTGCACCGCATATCAGATATTTCGATCTACGTGAGATGGTGTTTTGGTGCCATCATGACATGCAACGTTAATAAACATTAACTCATATAACATGTTGAACAATAATATTAGTAGAGCATCAATAAATAATAGACTCTAAATTTATACCAGAATGTTGAACTCATCGCTTAGTATCATCTATAATATGGATATCACCATCACTCCTGACAAATGTATCTAGGATCTCGACAGCTCCAAATAAATTTTGTCCTAGAGGAGCATTCTGTATGCATGATCCAACATCATTATCAACCTCGGTATCATTAAATATATGCCTAAGCACCATCCTCACAACAACATTCCACTGAGGCTCCAAGGGATCACTAACGTAGAAAACTTGACTAGCTTGGAAGGCAAGTATATACGATTCTTCAGTGTAGAGACGGCATTGCATGTTGACAAGAGTAAAACCGTACTCATCAGTCTTTATCCCTGACTAAGACAAGATGTCAAACCAATTACATTTCATCAATGCAATTCTTTCTTTAGAATAGTAGTCTAAGATGACCATCTTCTCCACCATTCCATAATAGTTCAGATTCTTTATACGAGGCTGTGAATCTCTCAGATTAGCATAACATCTAATGGTGGCGCTCAACATCATGCCACTATTTTATGTTGTCATATTTATAGATCGATTATGAATATTAAATTTGTAGCCATTAATGATGAGCTATTTGCACTCATGCATGGTATGGTTAGGGCCTATTGAAAGAGCACGCACTTCAGGACTTATATCACCAAACGGTAAGCTTCACATCTAATTAAGGAGATGACACCTAATTAATTAGTAAATATGTTCAAATAAGTTGCACAAGATAAGAATATGTAATCGCTTACATAATCTTTGAACTATTCAGGAAATTCTTTACTATGCATTTTTTATTTCTCTTGCATACTTAAAGCGTCATATTTTGCTCTTATTACCTTCTTGTATTTGCTCCATACACAAAGAACAAATTTAGGTATAATTAATTTTTTTATAATTATTATGAAATAAATAAGACTGAGTGACTCATCTTATATATGGCTCAATGACATCACAGTTGAAGAGTACATAGTGGTGCGCCATATCCCTTTCCTCAATGCTTAAATCAATGAGGCAGTATGGAGTGGAAAGTTTACCTGATCGTAGAATAGACTCAAATGCAGGCTCAATTGGCTCATACTGATTATCCTGATTTCTTATTGGTTAGTTACGATGTGTCTCAAGCTTATTTAAGTATATGGTACAAAAATTCATATACTCTTGATCTAAATAATCTTCTACTATGGATTTTTTCAGACAATTTATATTTCTTACATGAAATTTCAGAGTTTAAATATTTTTCTTAGTAGAATATATCCATCGACAGAACACTGGGCCTCCAAGTGTAACTTCTTCCGCAAGGTGCACGGTAAGATGCATCATAACCATAAAAAATGATGATGAAAATATCTTCTCCAGATCACATAATATAGTCACCGCCCTTATCTTTATTTTCTTCATGTCTTTCTTAAGTAACTTCTTCGCACAAATATCATTGTAAAAGTTGCAAAGATAAATAACAATCATTCTAACATTTTTTGGTAATACATGGTGAATAACTATTGGGATCAATTTCTTCATCAGCACATGATAATCATGAGTCTTCAATCTCCTAAGTCTGACATCCTTACTATTCACACATTTTGATATATTGCTTAAGTATCCATTTGGAACCTTTACAATCTCCAACATACGAAGAAATATGGACCGTTCGAAGGCATTCATAACATAGCATGCATGAGGGAGCCTCCACTGTTCTTCCCCTGCAGGCTTCAGATGGAGTGATCTTCTAATACCTCATTCTTTCAAATCAAATCGAGAATTCAAGTCATCTTTGCTCTTATCCTTGATGTTCAAGATTGTTGCCAATAGGAGCTCGCACACGTTCTTTTCAATATGCATTGCATCTAAGCAGTGGCGCAATAAGTTTGTCTTCCAATATGGCAAGTCAAAAAAGATGTTCTTTTTTCTGCAATTAAAATGTGTTATCTTTTTTTGATTAATGCTTCCTCTTCTTACCATCAATCGGATCATCTTTTTCAAATTCAATGTTGAGACCATCCAACTCTCTCAATACCTCACTCGCAGACATTTGGCTAGGCACCTCACCTTCTTCAATAGTGCTATCGAAGGAGCGTGCATCCCTTCCGTATGGATGGTTTCAACGGAGAAAACATCGATGCCCCATCAAGCTAAAACTCCTTCAATGTGTCAACATTTTAGATCGGATATTTTTTTTACAAACTAAGCATGCTAGCTCACCTTTCATGCTCCAACCTGACATTAGGGCATAAGTTGGAAAGTCATTTATTGTCCACAGAAGTGTTGCACGTATGGAGAATGATTCATTCATCAAAGCATCAAAAGTTGAAACATCTTGAATGCTCCACAACTATTTCAACTTAGCAATAAGAGGCTGTAAATAGACATCAACGTCATTACCTACCTCATTCGATCTAAGGATGAGCACTATCATGAAAGCAAAAGATTTTTTCATATACATCCATGGTGGAAGGTTGTAAATATGAATAAACACTGGCCATACACTGTGGATGGTATTCATATACTTGAACGGATTGAAATCATCGTACGATAAGCTTAACCTCATATTATGTATCTCTTATGCGAAATCAGAATGTATTTCATTAAACTTCTACCATGCCTCTCCATCGGCTGGATACCTAAATGCATCATCTTTTATTCGTTTCTCTTCATGTCATCTCATGTCCTTCGATGTCCTTATCGATATAAACAACTTTTATAGTCTCAAAATTAAAAAAAAGTGTCACATTAATTTTTGAGATACACGGGTCAATGTGCCATCCTTATTCTATTTTCATCTTGATACACCATACCTCGTGCACTCGTTTCGGTTGATATCCTCCTTCTAATAAAGTATGCAATCATTGGAACATGTATGTATCTTGATGTAAGTAAAATCCAACTATTCAATAATCTTCGATGCCTCATAATTATTTTTTGAAATTTATGCATTGTTCGAAAGAATGTCCTCCAAAAGCTCTAGTATGCAGTTCACTCCATTATTACTGAACTCATTGGAGCATTTCGTATGATACAACCGAATTAAGAACTCCAGCTTTGCCATCTTTTCATATCCGGGATATAACGAAATATTAGCATTTTCCATCAACCTGCATACCTTCTTCACATCCTCACTGTTTGTCATTCCACCAACCACAGGATCAGGCATGGATGTAGATACACCGTCATTATAGCTAACGAACGAAAAAATATCATGAACCATTTATTCCACTCCTCCATCATGTTGATCACCTCCTTATGGCCTGCCCTCACCATGTTGATCCCAACAAATTTCATAACCAGCTTTAAAGCCATAAATAGTGAGGTGATCATTTACATCTTGACGAGGTAGCCATGGCCTATCCATACACTTCTTACAAGGATATTGGATAAGTCCATAGTCCTCAAATTTTTCTATAGCAAAATCAAGAAAATTTTGAAATCTAACTTTATATTCTGACGAGAGCCTACTAAACTTCATCCATCCTTTATCTATTTTAAAAATAATGATACTATAATTAAATCATGTATGAAATTTAAATTATATACCAATGCATTGTAAACAACTCATAAGCCATAACTGACTGCAAATAGACATTTCATATATATCTAATTAAATGCATCCTATCACCAACTAATAGGTAAAGATAAATTTCATTCTATTCAAAAATTATATTAATTCTATAGATTTATTACAGTAATCAAATGACATGCAATAGAGATCAAAAAAATTTTGGCATCATTTCTTCTTAGTTCTCCCATGTAGGGAGAATAAAAAAAAAATGCTGTCCAAAATTTCATTAAGAATTCTTAGCATACCGTTTGATTATTATAATTATCTATAGAATTATTTATAATTCTTAAACTATCCAAATTAGATAACCAAATTGATCATTGTACATAATTCTTCCATCCATACAAACTATATATAAATGTACGGATGCCGGAGATTATATACACTAATCAATTGATGGGTCTATCATTATGCAATACAATAAATAAAAGTAACAAGATATAAACAGTAACCTAAAAAATATTATATAATAAATTCTACAATATGAATTACATTCATAAATAATTAAAAAAATAATAAATTATAATCTCACTTTCTATTAGTTAGGAGCAATAAATTAGTCAAGATAGAACTTGCCTTAAATATTAAAAAAATAAAAATAAAAAGAAGGCTCAAATTTATCATTTAATCATGCATTGCAACGTACTTTCGGTATCCACTATAACTAAACCAAATTGACTGTGAATGATTGCCTGCTAAACAGTCACTGGCCATCCAAGATCGCCTTGCCATTTGGCATTATTAAAATATTTACAAAAGAAGAAAAAAAACAAGAGTTCTCCACATCAATAAAATCATATCAAGAATTAACTATTTTCCACCAGAAATAATCATAACCTCTTTATTAAAAAAAACTAATTTTTTAAAATAAAATATTATAAAAAATAATAAAATAAAAAAATAATATATATAATATTTTTATTAATATTAAATTTAATAATTTAAGATATAATATTAAGTTATGAATATATTTTAATTTATTAATATAAAATAATAATTTATGAATAATATTAAATTTAATCATTTAAAATATAATATTAAATTATGAATATATTTTAATTTATAAATATAATAATAAATAATTTATGAATAATATAATAAATTTAATATTATATTCATTAAGCATCAAAAATCACTAAATCAATAAATCAATCCATAAATTTAATATATTGAGCATCAAAGAATATAAATTAATAAATTAATTAATAAATTAATCAATAAAAATAGTAGGGCCAATCTAAGAGGAGGCCAGTGGCGTGGTGGGGTGCAGGGCCAAAGAGGGCCGGCGATGGGGCAAGGTGGTGGGGCACGGCCAGAGGGGGGGTGGGGTGATCGGGGCCGAGGGAGGTAGGGCTAGAGGGGGCCACCAACAGGGCAGGCTAGCGGCAAGCCAGACCAACGGAGGGTCAGGATCGAGGGTGGCAGGGCTCATGGCGTCAGTAGAGGGAAGTGGGCGCTAGGGCTGAGGGAGGGGGTGGCGGCGGAGGGAGGGAGCCAGCGCGGGGTTGAGGGAGGAAGAGAGCCGAGGGAGGGGCAGAGGGAGCCAAAGCTGACGATGAGGCTAAGGGAGGGGGCAGCGGCAGGTGGGCCGATGCGGGGTGGTAGCTAAGGACAAGGTGAGAAGAGAGAAAGAGAGATAGAGGGAGGCAGCCGACAATGGGATAGGTCGACGGAGTGGCGGGTCGGCGACAAGGAGGGTAGCTAGGGCTCGGATAAAGAGGGAGAGAGAGAGTGAGTGAAAGTTTATGCCGAAAAGATGAAAGGTTTGGTATGGACCGAAAATTTATGCCGGACCTATGGCAAAAGTTTTTAAAATCACTACCATAGGTTAAAACTATAGCAGCGGTTAACAACTTTTTGCTAACTGCTGCTATAGATTCAAATATAAAATTTTTATATTTTTTTTGAATATAATATAATTTTAAAATTTAAAGCTCATTTTCATCGTTCATTATCTAAGTAATTATCGTTAGAGTGTCATTACAAAATACCGCCTCGATTAGATAGCCCTAGCTATGTCGATCGATAAAATTTTATTTTGAAATCACGAATGACCGCATGATGATCTAATAGATAAAGATCATCAATTGATTCAAAAACTTATAATGATGATCTTGGTGCTATTTGTATCATACTATCAAAGTTTTACTTCAATCGAATATCGTTATCATGATCGATTTAGTATAAGATGATTTCGATCATTAAATGAGAAACAAGTGATTAAAGAATCAGACGGTGTCCGATTATAAGATAATTTTTTAGATAAATAATCTTGGCTACTACTTTAATCATTTTAATGATGATGATCGTAAAATTTAAATCATGAATCTAAGAACTATCTAAAACTATACGTTGCTCGATACCGATTCTTAAACTCTTTTAGTAGTTATGCTTGTGCTTTTGCAAGATTTGCTTAATATGAATAATTCATAGAAATAATTTATATTTTACGATCACCACCATAAAAATAATTAAAATAATAGCTAAGATTATTTATCTAAAAAATTATCTCATAATCGGATGCCATCTGGTTCTTTGATCACTCGTTTCTCATTCAATGGTCGAAATCATTCTATACTAAATCGACCATAATAACAATATCTGATTGAAGTAAAACTTTGATAATATGATACAAATAGCATCAAGATCATCATTATAGATTTTTGGATCCATCGATAGTCTCCATCTATTAGATCATCGCACCATCGTTCGTGATCATCAAAATCAAATTTTACTGATCGATGAAACTAGGGCCATCAGATCGAGGTGATCTTTTGTGATGATACTCTAATGATAATTATTACGATAATGAACTATAAAAATATATATTAAATTTTAAAATTATATAATATTTAAAAAAAAAATATGAAAAAAATACAGTAGCGATTATAATGAACCGCTGTAATAGACGAACCTATGGCAGCGGTTAAACAAAATCGCTGCTATAGATCGGATCTATAACAGTAATTATATTTAACCACTGCCATAGGTTTTAGTCTATTACAGCGGTTATTGCTAACCATAACCATAGGTCCGATGTATGATAGCGGTTAATTAACCGCTACTATAGGTCTGACCTATGTCCGTAGTTTTTGTAAACCGCTGCTATAGGTTGACCTATAGCAGCGATTTTGTATAACTGCTGTTATAAGTCGACCTATAACAACGATTGACAATAATTGCTGCCATAGGTCAGATCTATAGCTATATAACCACTGTCGTAAATTCTATGGCAGCGATTTTCAAAACCGTTGCCATAGTATACGCTACCGTAGTTTCATTCTGTAGTAGTAATAGTCATATAAAAAAATTATTATTTTATATTGAATGAAGTCTAAAAAATTTTGTGACTTGTTGATGGAAGATAATTTCTTTGGCTTTATTTAAATTTTCTTTATAGAGGTAAGAGAAATTGATTAGAATAAGATTCATCATCTTAGTACCAAATTCTTTAATACTATTATGGTCAAAGATGCTTCTGGCTTTGAAACATGAGATATTATCTATTTTGATCTACGACCTATAGTCTGAAGATAATATGGACTATTTTTGGGCCTCATAGTTTTATCCTGAGAAAAGAATATCCTAATTCATATGAGTCATATTTTTTCTTGACTCATAACCAATGTAAGACTAATGATGCCCTTCCTTCTATACTACAATATAGCCCCTTCAATCAAAGGAGAGTCTAGGCGAGAATGTAGGAGATGCACCATAGTCTGCCAGAGGCATGTTGGCTCCATGTGAAGGAAAAAATATGTTTTCCGAATCAGGTTCGTTCAAATCTGATTGGATCAGGAGGAATATTTTATTTTTTTTTTCTCTAAGATTTTAATTAGATCTGAGACTCCTCAGATCTAATCTTATTGATCTAATAATAAAATAAAAATAAAGATAAAAATTAAATCTAATTTAATTATATCTTTATTTTGGGTAATCCAATTATCCTGTGATGATCTTGATATTTGTCTGAGGTTCTGGATGTAGCCACGCAAGTGCTTGGCCTCTACCGGTATCCACTTGGACAGGATCTGAAGATCTTCTTCTTCTCAATCAATTCTTCAAAAATCAGATCTGGATCTGATCTTGAAGGTCTTCAAAATGACTTTTGAAGAACAACCGTTGTCTCTTGCAGTAGTGCTGCCTTCTTCCTTTTCTGGTGTCTTTCACTTGCTTGGATCGCATCTTCTTCATGCCCAAAGTCCCTTGGGTATGGAGAGGAGAGAGAGGACTAGAGAGTGGCATAGAGAAGGAGGGAGAGGAGCTATGTAATATGGGCTAAAGGCAGAAGAATTAAATTCTAGGCGTAGATAGAATTTATATAGATCCTGCTGCGCCATACAGTGCCACATCATCCTAGCCAATTACGGCCCTTTGTGCAATCAGATCTAAATCTGATTGATGGAATGACATCATCTGATCCAATCAGATTAGAGACCCTCAAAACTCTCCTTAGATGGCACCAAGATTGGGTCAAATAAGTCTTCTTGGCACCACCTAATTTAATTTTCTGAAGCAACTGGAGTCCCATCTGTATGGGACTCCATATTTTATCTTCATGGGGTGCACGCCTCCCTCCTCTTTCTGTCTGCTTTTTAGTAGGAAGATAAGTCTTTAGGTTCTCTCCTATGGGTGCATGACACATGGACAGATGTATAAGTATCCAGGGTCAATATTTGACCAATGTTCGAAGACAAGATTTAACTGATGATGAAAAATGGCAGGTGTTGTCTTAAATTTATCTCATAAATTAAGATAATTCTTTTCTTATCTGGACAAGCTCTTGTCAGATCAAGTAAAAATTTCTGAGTGAGTCCAAATATATTTGGCTCAGTCGAGACAAGCTTTAATGATTGTTAAAGGAGAATATTAGGCTCAATCATGTGCTAGCACGATTTTCTTGAACCTAATTAAATCTTATTCAAATCAATTGAATTGGATTAATCTAATTGATGATATCTAGATCCAAACTCTTATTTATATGATCCAGTTAGATTCAGTTTCATATGGTAATGGGATATGTCATGATCTCTATCATCGACATTATCGAAACACCTTCCGATGGATCAAAATTTTTCTGATTCAGATAATTAGTATGATCGATCATCTAAATCATTCTAATTACTCCCAAAATTTACTAGTGACACCTAGCAACATATGGTGGTAACCCATCAGAACTGAAAGCAAATCTTTCGATATAGTTACCTATGTGATTAAGTTTCTCTATCTTGAGCCCTGATCGGATTAGGGTCAAGATGATCTCGTCAAACCCTAATATTCATCATATGAATTAATCATTCGATTCAAGTCTAATATGAAAATCCTAATAGAAACTCTTTTTATTATTTCACTCTGCCATGGTCATGAGCTTATGGACTTGATTCTTATGATCATCATAGGGCTACTCCTCATCTACCGAGGTAGATAGATCTTCCATTGGTGCAATTCAATTTCTACAATGAATATGCTATAGCCAACATATATCTCAGAATTCTGAATGGCTAGGAGATCGAGTTATGGTGTAGTCAAACTATAATACCCTTAAGGTGAATTATTGATGCACCTCAGGTCAAAGAACCAGACAAACTACTGCAGCTTCGAGCCAATCATCGATGAGAAGGTAGACTTTCTCATAACTACTCAAGATAGTCACGCTCAGTACCCTCATTCTCTAACGAGTATCTGTACTCTTACTTCGATGTCTCTACACCATAGACTCAAGACTCATCTATCCAAAAGAAGCGATCATACACCAATCTTCCAGATCAATCACCATTCTTATGATGATCCTACGGTCGGGAGTATTTTATTATGAGTTAATAATAAAAATTCATATCTTAAATTTTTAACTCTTGAAAATATGAACTATCATTACCATTAACTCAAGGGATGTATCATAGATACTTTCAAATACACACTATGATAGAAAATAATCTATTTTATTATTTATAGTTAAAATTATAATTTTATCTTTAGAAGTGTATTACAAGTGTCAGCCAATCTAACTTCTAGGGCACACATATCTAACACCATGGTGGGCACTAATATGGTGGTCAAGAATGCTCCTAGCTTTAGAATGTAAGGTACTGTCCGTTTTGGCTTATGGCCTATAGTTTGGGAGTTATATGGATCATTTTTGGGTCTCATAGTTTTATTCTTTAAAAGACGCATCATATGGAAAAGAATATCCCAATCCATATGAGCCATACTTTCTTTTGACTCACAACTAATATGGGACTAATGATACTATCCAAGTCTAGACGAGATTGCGGGAGGTGCACCACAATCCATTAGAGGCACGTCGGCCTCATGATGGGCGCCAATGTTATAGTCAAGGATACCACTGGCTTTGGAGTGCGAGGTATTATCTACTTTGGCCTAGTGGTGCATTTGGGATCTTGGCCCATAGGCACTAGGTTGCATGGTTTTGTCCTTTAAAAAGTGTCTCACATGCAAAAGAATATCCCATGAGCCATCCTTATTGCCCTTAGGAATGATTTTGATGAGCACAAAATAATTGAGAAGGGTACTAATAATTTTTATTCTTGGAGATATTTTTAAAAATCATTTCAAGATTTTTAAGAATTTTTATATTACAAAAACTTGGTTAAAGATGGTCAATTTAAAATTTACTTGTGTTGGAGTAAAAATTAAAATTTTTCGGAAGCCTCAAGAACTTTCAAGATGATGTTAATTCATTTAGAGGTGATTCCAAATTATTTGAAAGCTTAAAAATAAAGATATGATATTTTGGATAAAAGAGGATAATTCTTAGGTCGATCCTTTTTTTTTGGCAACTGACACGCAGGATCGGCATGCTGATTCTGAACTGGCATGCAAAAAGAGACGATCTATGGGACGTCCCATGGAAAAGGGATGATCTATGAGATACCCCCTACAAGTTTTGTGTACAAGATGAAGAATGCAGACTTTCTCGCATATTGCAAAAGGGGCGACCTATAGGATGCCCCCTGAAAGAACTACATAAAATCATCGAATGCTATTTTTCTTGCCTGTGACAAAAGAGGCGACCTAAAGGGTGCCCCCTGCGATGAAATTTCTACAATGGCTATTTTTCTTCTTCGTTCGATGCATTTATTGTTTTCCAAATGATCTCCAATGGCTACTATTCATCTTCCAACATTGAATGAGGATTTAAAAGCATTCAAAAAGGAAGAAAATTAAGAACAAAATCAAGTGAATATTCAGCTCAAAGAAAACTCAGTCCTAGGCAAGAGAAGCATTGATTTCAAGCTCAACCACTTCTCCAATGTGCATTCAAGTCTTCAATCTCTTTAAGAGAGTTCTTAAAAGCTTTCTCCAGTTTGTGTAAAAATTTTTTAAAGCTTTATTATGCTCATTAAGGAGCTAAGTATGCTGAACGTGCATATTTTCTTTACTCTATTTTACTATTTTGGGACTTAAGCTTTTGGAGGTTTTCAAAGCTTGGAAAGATTGATCCAAATCTTGAATCGGATTATTTTTGGGTTAGCTTGTATCCAAAAAATAAGTTTTTCTACTTGGGATAGCTAGGGTCGGAGGATCCGACGTTGTATTCATTTGAATACGTTAGTGGATCAAAATTTTCAAGTAGAAGTTTGGAGAGTGGATGTAGGTGTAATGTTGGCACTGAACCACTATAAGTTATTTTGCTTGTGTTGTTTTCTCTTCTTCCTCTTCACTTACTCTATTGTGCTTAATTTCTTTCCATTAAATTAGGCTCTTGCATCTTACTTATCTTACCTAACTTCACTTAAAACTTCAAAGCACATATTATAATTTTATTTTTAAGTTTAAATTTAAAAAAAAGAAACTCAATTCATCCTCCCCCTCTTGGATTGCATAGCTGGGCAACAAGTGGTATCAGAGTCCGATGCTCTAGCCCTTTCTTAATTCACCATCAAGAGTGAAAGATCTATGGCAACTCAAGTAGGCACTTCACTTATCGAGGGGCAATCCACAAATCGACCTTCATTTTTCAATAGATTAAATTATACCTATTAAAAAGCTTGGATGAAGATTTTTATCCAAGCTCTTGACTATGACATATGGAGTGTCATAGTGAATGGACCACACTCATCCATAAAATAAATTGATGGAAAGGACATTTCCAAATCTGAAAATCAGTGGGATGAGGTTGACAAAAAGATGACATAATTTAATGCAAAAGCCATGAATATTTTATATTATACTCTAGATGCAAATAAATTTAATAGAATTTTCACATGTAATTCTGCTAAAGAGATATGGGATAGATTAGAGGTAACTCGTGAAGGTACATATTAGGTAAAATAGTCTAAAATTAATATGTTTGTCCATAGATATGAGCTCTTCAAAATAGAACCGATGAGTCTATTATCCAAATATTTACTAGTTTCACTGATATCATTAATGGGCTTAAAAGTCTTGGTAAGTCCTATACTAATAGTGATCTTGTGAGAAAGATACTTAGGTCTCTAAAAACTTGGAAAGCTAAAGTCACAGTGATTCAAGAGGCCAAAGATCTTAACACCCTACCATTGAAGAAGCTTCTCGGATCATTTATGACGTATGAACTCACCATGAAGCAACACAGTGAAGAAGAAGAAATCAAAAAGAAGAAGACTATTGCTCTCAAGTCTGTTGCTCAAGAAAAAGAAGACTTGGACCAATCAAATAATGAAGATGAAGATGAGGAGCTTGCTCTCATCACTCGAAAATTTAAGAGGTTTAGGAAGAAGAGAAGGCAAGGATTGAAAAGAAGGTTATTAATCAAGGGGCAGCCTAGCAAAGAGAAAAAAAAAAAGAATAGCCCCTTATATATTATGAATGCAAGAAGCTGGGGCACTTTAGGTCCGAATGTCCTCAACTTAAGAAAAGTCCAAAGAAATTTAAAAAGAAGACTATGATGGCAACCTAGAGTGACAGTAATGATTCAAGCTTCAATGATGATATCCATGAAGAAGCCAACCTTTGTCTTATAGCACATAAAATGAGGTAACATCTAAACCCTCAAATGACTTTATAATTGATGAATTATAAGAGACTTTTAATGATTTATTAGATGATCTAAAAAAGTTAAGATTAAAAAACAAAGAGCTGAAAAAGCAAAATCAATATTTACTCAAAGAAAAAGAAAAAATTTCTGCTGAAAACAAAGCCCTAGTTCAAGAAAATCAAAAGCTAATAACTGAAATAAATAAGCTGAAACCTATAGTAGATAAATTTATCTTAAGTTCACGTAAATTAAATATAATTCTAGAAAATCAAAGAACTGTTTATGACAAAGCTGATCTTGGTTATAATCCACTTAAGAAATAGAAATTTTTGAAGAACATATTTGTGAACTTTCCTCAAAATACTATTTCATGTTTCAGCCGTGGTAAAGTAGACTATAAATTCTTTGTATGCTATTCCAACAAATTTGATAGCTCTCATATAAAATGATATGGGTTCCTAAAGGAACCATTATGACTAACCAAAAAGAATCCAAGAAAACTTAGATACCTAAAGTTAAAATCTGATTTTATTATAGGTATGTTTTACATTCCGAGGATCAAAAAAAAGTTGGTATCTTGATAGTGGATGTTCAAGATATATGATCAGTGATGAATCTTAATTCATCACTATTGAAGCAAAAGATGGAGGAATGGTCATCTTTGGAGATAATGACAAAGAAAAGATCATTGGAGTAGGTAACATTGGTATCACTCCCTCTACTTTTATTAAAAATATTTTGCTAGTAGATGATCTCAAGCATAATCTTTTAAATATTAGTCAATTATGTGATAAGAATTTTAAAGTTACTTTTTGAATCTACTTTGTACATTGTAACTAGTCTCACTAATGAAAACATGAGATTCATTGGATATAGGCATGGAAATGTTTACATGGTAGATTTGAATGATTTATCTTTGCAAAATATGTAATGCCTAGTAGCAATGAATGTAAAGATTAGTGAAACTAGTTGGCTATGGCACCATAGACTTGTACACATAAATATGCACTCTCTTTTTAAACTTATCAAAAAGAATTTAGTTGTTGGGTTATCCAAACTAAATTTTGAAAAAGATAAAATATGTGATGCTTATCAATTAAGAAAATAAACTAGAGTTTCATTCAAAAGTAAAATTATTGTCTCAACTTCTAGGCCATTAGAATTATTGCATATGGATTTATTTGAATCCACTAAACTATAAGCTTAGGTGGAAAAAGATATGGATTTATGATTATTGATGATTTCTCTCGATTTACATGAATTTTATTTTTGACATCTAAGGATGAATCGTTTTCAGCTTTTACCAAGTTTTATCGAAAAATTTCAAATGAAAAAGATCTTCAAATTCTTAAAATTTATAGTGATTGTTGGTGCAGAAACTGATCGTCGTCGGAGGTCGCTGGAGTCGAGGCCGCCGTCGGAGACCTACAAAATAAAGTCTCATCTAGAGTCGGTGGGGGGTGGCTCCGGCAGGACCCTCCGACGCTCAAGTCAGCTCTGGCCAACAGGAATAGAGTGCTCGGAATGAGTTCCGAAGCTTAAAGAAGAAGAGGAGAGCTTAGAGATCAGAGGGATTAGCCTTAGCATATCGGAAGGGTCCCTTTTATAGTGGAGCTTGATGGTGACAACTGCAGCTGCATGCTGGCAGGCCGCTCGAGGTTCGGTGGAGTCAGTCTCACAGGATGATATCGTGTGCGGCGGATTGATGGTGACAGCCATCGCTGCCTGACAGTGGGTCGCTATCGCTTGCGGCGGACTGATGGCGATGGCTGTAGAGCCAGCCGAATGATGGGTTGGAGGTCTTCGTATTTCGAAGTTCGGGCTCCTGAAGAGGAAGCTTGGAAGGAGTTCGACTCCCATAGGCATCTGACCGGAGGCATGCAGCTAAGGCTCGTCCGCTGAGGAGTTTGGCCGCTGGGAATCCGAAGCTCGGCCATTCGGTAGGAGCTCGGTCGGCTGATGGACTTCGGGATGACCGCTGAGGAGTTCGGGCGTTGGAAATCCGAAGCTCGACCGTTGGAGAGTTCGGCCGGCTGTTGGAAGCTTCGGCTGAGCTCGCTCGGAGTTCCAAGGAGCTCGACCGCTAAATAGCTCGATCGGCTGAAGGGATTTGGTCTTGATGCTGGGAGTCCGAAGAAGCTCGACAGCTAACTAGTTCGGTCGCTGAACGGGTTGGAAGAAGCTCGGCCGCTGGGAGTTTGGTTGAAGCCCGTCTGCCGAAGCTCTTCTACGGCTATTGGTTGCATTAGGCTGGACATCGAGCTAGACTTCGACTGGAGCGGGATTTATCCCCAACACTAGCCCCCCACTCCCGAGTTCGAAAATCGAAGGGAGTGCAGGAAAGACGACTGCCGAAGTCTTCCTTTGAGCTCTGTGCTGGTCTAGGTCGAAGCTCGGGGGAGATCTCATCTTCGGCTTGAAGTTGATATCGAAGTTAAAGCCCGGAGAAGATCCCATTTTCAGTCGGGGTTGACACGATTGCTTTCTCTAGCCAAGGTCGACATTGAAGCTCTCCAGCCAAGGTTGACATGATAGCTTTCTCTAGCTAAGGTCGACGTTGAAGCTCTCTGGCCGAGGTCGACATGATAGCTTTCTCTAGCCGAGGTCGATGTTGAGATGATAGCTTTCTCTAGCCGGGGTCGATGTTGAAGCTCTCTGGCCGAGGTCGTCATGGGCCTTACCTCTATCCGAGGTTACTCAAGCGCTCTGGCCGTGGTTAATGCGGGCGCTCGGAGGAGATCTCATCTCCTACTACCGAAGTTGACCCAGTCCCTCGGGGGAGATCTGATCCATAGTCAAAGTTGTCCACGATCGCTCGGGAGAGATCTTATCTCTGACCGAGGTTGATGGAGATTCTCTTTTCTATGGACTTCGGAGCTCGGACTTGAACTTTGCTCGCGTTAGGACGAGGTCCTCCTTCTATTTCTAACGGGCTATGGGGGCACATTTGGAAGGTCGTCCATCTCCTCCCATCTCGTCTAAGGTGAATGAGGCCTTCGATCTTGCTCGCGTTAGGACGAGGTCCTCCTCCTATTCCTAACGGGCTATGGGGGCACATGCGGACCGTCATCCGAGCCTCTCCTCCATCTCGTCTAAGGTGAACGAGGCCTTCGACCTTGCTCGCGTTAGGATGAGATCCTCCTCCTGTTCCTAACGGGCTGTGGGGGCACATGCGGACCATCGTCCAAGCCTCTCCCCCCATCTCGTCTAAGGTGAACGAGGCCTTCGACTTTGCTCGCGTTAGGACGAGGTCCTCCTCCTGTTCCTAACGGGCTATGGGGGCACATGCGGACCATCGCCCAAGCCTCTCCCTCCATCTCATCTAAGGTGAACGAGGCCTTCGACCTTACTCGCGTTAGGACGAGATCCTCCTCCCGTTCCTAACGGGCTATGGGGACACATTCGGACCGTCGTCCGTCTCCCCCCATCTCGTTCTTTGTGAACGAGGCCTTCGACTTTGCTCGCGTTAGGATGAGGTTCTCCTCCTGTTCCTAACGGGTTGTGGGGGCACCTACGGACCGTCGTCCGTGCCTCTCCCCTCATCTCGTCCTTTGTGAATGAGGCCTTCGACTTTGCTCGCGTTAGGACAAGATTCTCCTCCTGTTCCTAACGCGGCGACTGTTGACTGCTCCTTCGCTGTCATCGCACAGTTTTTGCATCTAGAAACAACATTATCGGAAGGGAAGAATTTTATCGAAGGAAAGTTACGGACAGCACATCCCCATTTCAGGGTCGTCGGGGCATTGTTCCTCTGAGTTCCCTCGGACAGCAAGTCCCGTCCAGACGACCTCCTCCATCCCATACTGGCCTCCTTAATTTGGAGCATGATTCTGCTTTGTCGCTGGGAGATGGCGAATCGCCGATGTGCCAAGCTCCTCCCTGGGGTGGCGTTGATGACGCTGTGAGGCGGCCGACCTTGTAGTTTGTGGTTACGGCAGCACCCTTAGCCGACTTCCTTCAATCGCTCCTTTCTGACGAGCTCCTCAATTTCGTCTCGCAGCCAGATGCATTTCTCAGCATCGTGGCCGTGGTTGCGATGATAGATGCAGTACGACCGCACTTATTTAGGGGAGACCTAAACCTTCCGGTCTTGGCAGCTGGCTCTTAACTTCACTGACAATTCGAGTTAGAAGAGCAGGGCATAGTTGCGGAACCTTTCGGGAGGGCTTCTTCATGCTCTTTTGTCGGGGCCTCCTTGGAGTCGTACGGAGTTCGGCCTCGGTTGCCCTCGGGTGGTCGTGAGCGCGGCCAAACTTCATCTCACCCCTGTGAAATCTTTGTAGTGGTTTCCTTGGTGGCGAGCTCGAGGTGGAGTTCGATCTTGCTTGCGCCGAACTTCAATCCGATGATGAGCTTCGGGATGGAGTTCGGCCTCACTTACGCCAAACTTCGTTCCGCTCTCCCACGAAAGCCTCCGCAAGAGAACTTCATGCTTCTTTTGTTCGGACTTCCTTGCTTGCAGGGAGAGGCTCGACTCTGCTTGCTCGGACTTTATTCCACGGGAGAACTTCGTTTCGTCCTTGCTTGCATCGAACTTCACTCGAATGAGGAGCCTCGAAGGAAAGTTCGGCTTTGCTTCGAGGTGGAGTTCGGCTTTCCTTGCGCTGCTGAACTTCATTCCACTTTCCTGCGAAACCTTGCGCGGGAGAACCTCCCGCTTCTTTCGTCCGGACTTTCTTGATGATGAGCTTGATGTAGAGCTTGGCTTTGCTTGCCCAAACTTCGTTCCACCTCCTATGAATTCTTTGTTTAGGGGTTTCATTGATGACATACTCGAGGAGAAGTTCAGCCTTGCTTGTGCCGAACTTTACTCGAATGAGGAGCCTCGAAGGGAAGTTCGGCTTTGCTTCGAGGTGGAGTTTGGCTTTTCTTGCGCTGGGGAGGTTGTGGACGTTGCCGAACTTCATTCCACCTCCTTGGACGCGATCGAACTTCATTCCGCCTCCTTGAAAAACCTTCTCCCGAGGATGTCCATGCCCCTCTGTCGGGGCTTCCTCGATGACGGGCTCGAATGGGGGTTCGGCCTCGCTTGAGCCAAACTTTACTCCGCTTTCCCGTGAAGCCTTCCACGAGAGAAGTTCGACTCTCCATTTTTCCTTCCCAAATGCGATTGGTATGCCCAAACGCTCCCCCTCAAGGTCGGTTCCTCGCATCCTCATGACGGGCTTACTGGCAAAGTCTCCGCCCGAGGTTGTCGCATGGCCTGTATCATCTCGACGGAGCCGTGAGTCCATCCAGAACTGCTCTACATCTATGGTGGCTTCGGATGGAGCCTGGGCTATCGGGGCTGCAACGGGAGCAGATGTACCTGGCGTGTAGGATGCCGATCGCTGAGTCGAAGCTCTCCTGGGGGCATTTTTTCTTCGAGAGAGAAAAGGAAGATCTCCGGAGAGGAAAGAGAAGAGTCGTCGAGCACTCTTTTAAGAACAAGAGAATCTCGAAGGTTCAGGCCCTTCCTCTAGTGCCATTCTGTTGGTGTAGAAATTGATCGTTGTCGGAGGCCACTGGAGTCGAGGCCGCTGAGGTCGCCGTCGGGGACCTACAAAATAGTGTCCCGTCCGGAGCCGATGGGGGGTGGCTCCGGTAGGACCCTCCGACGCTCAAGTCAGCTCTGGCCAATAGGAATGGAGTGCTCGGAATGAGTTCCAGAGCTTAGAGAAGAAGAGAAGAGCTTAAAGATCAGAGGGATTAGCCTTAGCGTATCGAGAGGGTCCTTTTTATAGTGGAGCTTGATGGTGACAACTGTAGCCACGTGCTGGCAGGCCGCTCGAGGTTCGACGGAGTCAGTCTCACGGGATGGTGCCGTGTGCGGTGGATTGATGGTGACAGCCATCGCTGCCTGACAGTGGATCGCTATCGCTTGCGGTGGACTGATGGCGATGGCTGCAGAGCCAGCCGAATGACAGGTTGAAGGCCTTCGTATTTTGGAGTTCGGGCTCCTGAAGAGGAAGCTTGGAAGGAGTTCGGCTCCCATAGGCATCTGGCCGGAGGCATGTAGCTAAGGCTCGTCCACTGAGGAGTTCGATCACTGGAGGGTTCGGTAGGAGCTCGATCGACCAAAGTTCGGGACGACCGCTGAGGAGTTCGGGCGTCGAGTGATTCTGTTGAAGCTTGGCCGCTTGGAGTCCAAGGAGCTCGACCGCTAAATAGCTTGGCCGGCTAAAGGGGTTTGGTCTTGACGCTGGGAGTTCGAAGAAGCTCGGCAGCTAACTAGTTCGACCGGCTGAATGGATTGGAAGAAGCTCGACCGCTGGGAGTTCGGCTGAAGCCCATCTGCCGAAGCTCTTCTGCGGCTACTGGTTGCATTAGGCTGGGCATCGAGCTAGACTTCGACTGGAGTGGGATTTATCCCCAATAGTGATCATAGCACCGAGTTTGAAAATCATGATTTTGAAAAGTTTTGTGAAGAAAAGGATATTGATCATAATTTTTCTGCACTTAGGACATTCCAACAAAATGGGATAGTAGAGAGAAAGCATAGAACACTTAAAAAAATGGCTCATACCATACTATGTGAAAGCCACGTTCCAAAGTATTTTTGGACTGAGGCAATAAATACTGCATGTTATATTTTAAATCATGCTCTAATTAGACCTCTTTAAAAAAAAATACCTTATGAACTTTGAAAAGGAAGAAAACCCAACATTGCTTACTTTCATGTCTTTAGTTGTCGATATTTTGTTTTAAAAATGGTAAAGATAAGTTAGGAAAGTTTGATGCTAAATCAGATGAAGCAATTTATTTTTGTTATTCTATCTCTAATAAAGCCTTTAGAGTTTTCAATAAAAGAACTTTAGTTATAGAAGAATCAATACATATTGTCTTTGATAAAGCTAACGATCTTCCAACAAGGAAGAAAGAGGGTATTGATGATGTAGATCAAATTATTGAAAGTATAAATGAGCTCACTATAAAGGAGTCATCAGTCTAAAATGATAAGATACTTGAAAATAAAAAGGAGGATGAAGATGAAGAATAAAAAGATCAACAAGAACAATCCAAAGGTTCAAATGACCTTCCAAAAGAATGGAGATATATTCACAATCATCCCAAAGAACTCATCACTGATAATCCTACACATGGGGTAAGAACTCGATCCTCACTAAGAGATATGAATAATTATCTTGCTTTTATTTCTCATTTTGAACCAAAAACTATTGATGAAGCCAAAAAAGATCATAATTGGATAAATGCAATGCAAGAAGAACTTAATTAATTTAAAAAGAATAATGTATGGATTCTAGTTGAAAGACCAAAAGATCATCCTATAATTGAAATAAAATGGGTGTTTAAAAATAAATTAGATGAAAATGAAAATGTCATAAGAAACAAAGCAAGATTAGTAGCTAAAGGGTATAACCAATAAGAAGAAAATGATTTTGATGAGACTTTTGCATCCGTTACTAGACTAGAAGCTATAAGACTCTTACTTGCTCATGCATGTTTTATGAACTTTAAATTATTTCAAATGGATGTAAAAAGTGCTTTTCTAAATGGATTCATTATGAAAGAAGTATATGTAAAGCAGTCTCCTGATTTTGAAAATCATACTTTTCAAAATCATGTTTTCAAATTAAATAAAGCTTTATATGGTTTAAAACAAGCTCTTAGAGCTTGGTATGAAAGATTAAGTAAATTCTTACTAGAAAATAATTTCACTAGAGAAAAAGTAGATACAACTCTTTTTATAAAAAAAAAAGTTAATGACATTCTTGTGATATAAATATATGTTGATGATATCATCTTTGAATCCACTAATAAAACTTTATGTCAAAATTTTACCAAGCTCATTCAGGAAGAGTTCGAGATGAGCATGATGAGAGAATTCACTTTCTTCCTCGGACTCCAAAGTAAGCAATCTAAAGATGGGATCTTCATAAGCCAAAGTAAGTACACAAAAGAACTTTTAAAAAGATTTGGAATTGAGACCTCTAAATACATTGGCATACCTTTGAGTCCTTCATGTAAACTTGATAAGGATGAAAATGATAAGAGTATTGATTTAAAGCTTTATAGAGGCATGATATGATCCTTATTATATCTTATTGCTAGTAGGCCCGATATCATGTTCAGTTTTTATATATGTGCAAGATTTTAATCCAATCGTAAAAAATCTCACTTAAATGCTGTTAAAAGAATCTTGAAATATTTAAATGGAACTCAAACTTTAGGCTTATGGTTTTCCAAACAATCATGCATAAATTTGATAGGATACTCAGATGCAGATTTTGTAGGATATAAATTAGATAGAAAAAGTACTAGTAGAATGCGTCAATTTTTCGATATAAACTTAATTTCTTAGTTTAGCAAGAAATAAAATTCGGTGACATTGTCTACGGTCAAAATCGAATCCATTGCAGTCGAAAGTTATTACATTCAAATCTTGTGGATTAAGCAATAACTTGAAGATTTTGGAGTAAAATTTAATAACATTTTCATAAGATGTGATAACACTAGTGCCATCAACTTAACTAAAAATCCAATCCAACATTCTAGGTCAAAACATATGAAAATTAGACATCATTTCATAAGAGAGCATATGCAAAATAATGATGTATTAATTAACTTTGTTTGCTCTGTGAAATAATTAGCGGACATCTTTATAAAATCTTTGAATAAAGATAAATTTTATGAAATTAGAATGGAGTTAGGTATCTTGGATCCACTTGCTTAGAGATCTCTAGTGGTCTTTCCCAAAATCATCCTATCAATGATCCTTTGAGACACAATCTTCTCTTTCCCTTTGGCAAAAATTTCTTGATTCTAACTCTTGATCATTAATTTGCTCAAAAAGAGGCTAAACTGAATTTTTGATTTGGATGGGGTGCCCCCTAGGTCGTCCCATGCAAAAAGGGACGTCCTAAGGGATGCACCAAAGGGTGTTTTTGACCTTCTCCTAAATTTCTTCTTTGGACTTTAAGAAAACGAGATCTATTCATCTTTCTATTTTCCGTAGGTCACCCCCTTCTCTTCCTTCACTCGAGTGCTCGTCTCTTCTCTCTCGCTAAACCTATTCTTGCCAAAATCCCTCCATAACCACCTTCCAAACTGCACCAAACCTCGTCCAAAGCAAACTCCTGATGGTTCTCTATCTCTTTCCTCTCCTATTTTTACTATTTCTCTTCTATTTCTTAACCTATCGCAAGTCCTAATCTTCAACCGAACTCAAGTTCCTCTTGAAAAATCTACTCTCTCTAATAAATCGATCTCATCCTTGATCCTTCCTCACTCATTCCACCACTATCCTGCTACTATTTTCACTACTGCTCGATAAATAGCTCCACGGATGAAGCTTCCTCAGCATCGAAAGTCCATCCGCGGGCTAGAGAAAGAAGAAGAAGGTCGATTCAGCTCCTGACCCAGCATCTGTTCCGGCACCCTCTTCTTCTCCGATAACTTCCAGCAAGAAACCCCTTTCCAGTAGAAAGATTGTTCTGAAAAGAAACATTTTCATTTTTTAGAGAAAGATGGATTTTTTTTTGGTGAAAAGATAAAATCTTTGAATTGGGGTTCATTATGCACTTTGAAAGAAACAATTTTCATTGATTTGGTTCGGAAGTTTTATCAAAATTTCATGTTTTCTGATGGAAGAGTAAGATCATTAGTTAAGGATGTCATAGTAGAGTTTGATGCTCAGCTGTTAGTCTTTCTCATCCATCTGTCCTATGAAGGATCTACCTCTGACAGACTGTTGAACAAAGAAGATGGATTAAGATCTATTTTACAAAAGGATGAAGTTATTAGGATTGAAAAATTGGATGCTAGTAGAGACTTCAGTATGAAAATGAGAGTACTCCATCACACCATTTTTTTTCTAAAGCTGGTAGGTTTGACTTTGTATCAAGTAGAGATCTATGTATTATGCATCATATTGTGTATAAAATCTCTCAGAACTTACCAGTCCTGATGATTGATGTCATGCGAGAGGCAGTGACTAGATTGAAAGCTTCTTTACCTTACGGTATGGCACTTACTAGGATTTTTAGAAGCTTTGGTATAGATTTTGAGGAAGAGGCAGCCTCCCACTTAGGCCATACTGATACCTACAATGCAAATTTCTTGTGTCGTATGGATTACATCTGAGTTGGTGATTGATGGACCAAAGGTGATAGAGTAGTTGAGGAGGAGGAGGAGGACAGAGCAGAGGAGGAGAGATAGTCTTCATCTTCTCGTGATCGTAAAGTGTCTTCTATCATTCATTTTATGTCTGATTATGAGGCTGGTCCCTCGACATTTATAAGGAGTGATGCACCTGTACCATCATTTATGAGCAAAGATACAACCATCAGATTTGAAGATGATCAGCTTAGGATGATTATCGACCTTCTGTCATAGTCGGTTGCTGATCTTGTATCTCGATAGATCGTCAATCTTGTATCTCAGTAGATTACCGATCGTGTATCATAGCAGGTTGTCGATCGTCTGTCTCAGTAGTTCACCAACAGGTTCACCATCGGATCTGCTCAGGAAGAGAGATCCAAACTGACCCACCATCTGATCAGTTGATGGTTCCTCACATCACTACACTCTTTTAGATGCTCACTGCTTAATCTACTCATTTTGAGGAGCTCGAGGGATCAGTATTGAGATTGACTGGCAGGGTCTTAGATTTACAGTGATAGGTGATGGGGTTGGAGATCCCTCAGTCGGGCGAGTTTGTTCCTTCGATTTCTATTTTGTTAGCAGAGGGAGATAGTCTTCACCATACACTGGAGGCAGGGATTCAGTCCTTGAGGGATGAGGTGAGAGGTTCCACTGAGGATATCTCTACAACTATTGGTACACTCATGTAGTCCTTGTCGAGGATAATGGGACAACTCGATTCCATTAGACTCATTCTTCTATTCCAAACTTCATCTTCCTTCACCGTAGGACCCTCTCGCCCTCGTGCTCATGCCACCTCTTTTCGTGTCGATACTTCTACCCGTGGCTGAGATAGACATGGTCGAGGACGTGTCTCTGAATTTGATCCTGATACCCCTCATCGTATCTCAGACTCTCCTTCTGATTCTAATGCCTCTAGCCGTGATATTTATTAGATCTAGTATAGTCAGACTTATGTATTTAATATCTTGCTCGGCCTTTATATTTTTTGGTTGGTTGTCATGGATGTTGTATTTTTGTTATCCATATTTTGTGTACATTGAATACCTATAACTTATATTTGAATGAATATTGTACCTTGATTATGGTTTGGATGATATGGTTAATATAACTATTATTATCTTTTGGATATATATAATGCCTATGAATGCAATGAATCATGCATCTTGTAATCTTGTATATCTATGACTTATAACTTTTAGAATATAAATGCTGTCCATACTCATAATGGAATATTAATTTAGCAGCAGAATACAAAAGAATTATTGGGGGAGAGTCTCTCTTTTATGTTTGATGATGTCAAAAAGAGGAAGAACGTATCATTCACTAAAAAATATTAATATATTATGCATGTAAATAATATAAGCAAATTAAAAGTAAAGTAAATTGTTAAAGATTTAAGTTTATTGTTACAATGTCATAGTCAAATTACTGAAATCCAATACTTAATATGAAAATAATAAGCAAATTATTAGGGCAACCCATTCCCATGGTTTTAAAATCTTTGTTATCATTCTGTTGAGGACATGTTTTCTTTTTTGCATCCTATATGTCAAAAATTACTGAATTTTGTGAAAAATGCAATATGTACAAAATAACAACCTAAATTAAGTATATTTGAACTTATCACTTGTATATATCTATTTTTGAGCTTCTTAACTTAAATTGATATCTCTTGATTCAATATCAAATTTATTTTATTTTTGCTTATACTCAATTATTTTATCATCATCAAAAAGGAAGAGATTATTGTCCCTAGAAATGATTTTGATGAGCATAAAATAATTAAGAGGAATACTAATGATTTTTATTTTTGAAGATGTTTTTAAAAGTCATTTCAGAATTTTCAAGAATTTTTGTATTGCAAAAATTTGGTTAAAGATGGTCAATTTAAAATTTACTTGGAGCAAAAATTGAAGTTTTTCGAAAGCCTCAAGAACTTTCAAGATGATGTCGATTCATTTGAAGATGGTCCCAAATTGTTTGGAAGCTTAAAAATGAAGATATGGCATTTTGGATAAAAGAAGACGACCTCTAGGTCGATCTTTTTTCTTTGGCAACTGGCACGTAGGACCGACACGCTGATTCTGAACTGGCATGTAAAAAGAGGCGATCTATGGGATGCCCCCTTTAGGTTCTACGCACAAGATGTAGAATGCAGATTTTCTCGCTTGTTGCAAAAGAGACGATCCATGGGATGCCCTCCAAAGGAACTGCACAAAATCACAGAATGCTATTTTTCTCGCCTGTGACGAAAGGAGCGACCTAAGGGGCGCCCCCTGCGATCGAATTTTTGCAATGGCTATTTTTCTTCTCCGTTCGACGCATTTATTATTTTCCAAATGATCTCTAATGGCTATTATTCATCTTTCAGCATTGAATAAGGATTTAAAAGCATTCAAAAAGAAAGAAAATTAAGAACAGAATCAAGTGAATATTCAGCTCAAAGAAAACTCAACCCTAGGCAAGAGAAGCATTGATTTCAAGCTCAACCACTTCTCTAACATGCATTCAACTCTTCAATCTCTTTAAGAGGGTTCTTAAAAGCTTCCTTCAATTTTTATAAAATTTTTTTAAATCTTTATTATGCTCATTAAGGAGCTAAGTGTGCTGAACGTGCATATTTTCTTTACTCTATTTTACTATTTTAGGGCTTAAGCTTTTGGGGATTTTCAAAGCTTGGGAAGGTTAATCCGAACCTTGAATTGGATTGTTTTTGGATTGGCTTGTACCCAGTAAATAAGTTTTTCTAACTTAGGATAGCTAGGGTCGGAGGATCTGATGTTGTATTCGTTTGAATACGTTAGTGGATTAAAATTTTGAAGTAGGAACTTGAAGAGTGGATATAGGTGCAAGATTGACATCGAATCACTATAAATTATTTTGCTTGTATTGTTCTCTTTTTTTTCTCTTCACTTGTTCTATTGTGTTTAATTTTTTTCCATTAAATTAGGCTCTTGCATCTAACTTATCTAACTCACCCCACTTCACTTAAAACTTCAAAGCACATTGCAATTCTGTTTTTAAGTTTAAAGTTAGAAAAAAAAAATCCAATTCACCCTCCCTCTTTGATTGCATAACTGGGCAGCAATATTTTTTCTTAACTCACAACTAATGTGGAACTAATAATGCCTTCTCCTCTATGCTATAATAAATACTATTTTATTATAATGTTAGTATGTGGTATAGTATAAGATGATAAAATGTACCGAGTGTCGGTATGGTTTGAGATTGCATATTGGTTCGATAACGATGTAGTATATTGGACATGGTATGGTCCGATTGGTATGACGGACCTAGGGTAGAAATATTTAGTTGTGCATCATACAACCAAGGCCTCTCATTTAAGACATCGTTCCTATATAGGAAACATATATGATGTCGCTATCCTAAATTGTTTGCTTTGGAGACCAATCTTGAATAGAAATGAATGGCAAAGCAGTACTCATTTCCTTGAACTAATATGTTGAGGTCCGTTACCGTTAGCAGGAATTCTGAAAAAAATTCGGTCCCCCCTCACCCCATCTTCCATTGTCCAAATCACTTTGCCAATCCCTTGAAACCCCGGTACAAAGAGAAAAATAGACAAACCTAGCTTGCCACAATCATTACTGATTGAAGGAAATGTTACAAACAATAAGCCAATGTTTTGTGTGATAAGTTTTTCTTATTAAAAAACATCTAGACTGGTTTTAGATCACCTAGAGTTTGTCATTTATTTTGCATGTAGCATGGGGATGAGCAGCGTCCTGAATGGAGTCCATTGAGTGCTAGCCTTTAATATTAGAGAATACTTAAGCATAATATTAACAACTATATAAGTCTAAGCAAGCATTCTGAAATTATAAACCAACAACCATGCAACATTTAGTAATTGATTGTTCAAAAATCCAAAGAAGGTAGTTAGATCCTCAGCCTTATTTCCTATGGTATGGAAAAAGCTAGAAAAACAAGTTGGCACTATGTAGTTTGCAACAAGATTATTTTAGTGAGATAAAACATTGGACATATAAACGATAATTTAAGTAAAAGTAATTACAGATTGAAGCTTAAATGAATAATGTTTCATAAAATTAGTACTTTCAAACATATGCAATCATCCAAAAGTGTTCTATAAGCATTTGTATTATGTGTTACTATCTGGTCTTCCTTTGATTTTTTAAGCTATGAAAAGTAAGGTGCTAGCAACCTAGGAGTAGATCCAAGAGAACCTCTTTTATATCATGACCTTAGAAAAAAAGATATCCATCAACATCACTTTTTAGCTAGTAATATGTGTGCTCAAATTTTTTGAAATTCGATATTACACACCCTCTATTGACTATCCATCCTATTAACAAACTAGCCCATCAATTTTTTTCTTAATATATTTATCTACTTCTATTATGTATAATAGAAACTCTTGGAATTAGGCATGCAAAGCTAGGCTCTAAAGCTGGGCCTCTTTCTTTCTTTCTTTCTTTTATTCCTTCTTATTTTTTTAATGTTCACTTAGAACCTCAATACCATTGCTTTAAAAATATATACATATCTACCATATATTCCACTTATAATTAATGAAAGGGATATCGATTGCCACTCCTAATAATCGATAGCATAAATGACCAATCAAATCTGCCTCCATTTATTACTCCTATTTTCTATATTGCTCAAAAAACCATGCATATAAGGGGATGCATGATTTAATCCACAACCCTCAAATCTCCAAATATTTCGATAGATATCTAGGTCCTAATATTTAGAGACGTGCAATCTAGGATTTAAATCTAGAACCTGTGTACATTATAAGGATGGTGACTCCTACCATTTGTATTAAAAAATATATATATAGAATATTATAGTGACAAAAACCTGGTTTTATTACAAATATCATCACACTCACGAAGGTTTTGATATTTTGTGATGATTCAAGGTTCTCTGTTTTTTGATTGAAATGATTTAAGGTTCTCTCTCCTTCAAAAACGCATGAGCAGCAGCCGGGTGAAAAAGATATCCGGTCGGCTCAACCTAGCTAAGGAGTCCATCTAATCTCTTCAAACTGTTTGGCCCAAAACCAACTCCTATTTGTCGTCTCCCAGGCAGCGCACTATTCTGTTTTGCTCCTTTTTTTTCTTCATCTCCTCTCTCTCTCTCTCTCTCGATCGAAAGCGACGCCCGCATCCTTCTCCTTCGCTCCACCATCCCCTTCTCGCACCGCCAACGCCCATTCTCTCGTCGTCGAAGGTAGATTCCTTCTCTCGATCTTTGACCTTTCTATGCGTTTAGTACCCTCGCTATCTAACGGTCTCGCTCTAGGGTTTTGCTCTCAGATAGGTTTCTTTGTCGCATAAAGTCGTTCCTTGGAAAGATTTTGCCCCCTTTTGGATTGTTTCTTGTTTGATCGGAGTTCTGGAATCGATAATTCTTTACTATTTATAAGATCTGGAAGCAAGAACGGATGAATCTTTACTTGTTTTATTCGACGAATCTTGAATGCTAAACTGGTTTTCCATCAAGGAACTGTAAATAAAATCTATTCTGAGAGAACAAAGTAGGAATGGTAATCAATCGTTAGAACAAGTTTTAGGAGCAGCTTGCCTCACTCGACTTTTTTGATGCTTGTTGCTCTTAACACTAACATCTTTAGCAATATCTCTCGTTTCCTTTCCCCGTTCTTAGATTCATATAGCAACAGTGAGATAGCATAGTGGGTAGTATTACTCTTTTTCTCTGGACTTTTTTTTGTTCTTGATATGTGTCCTTTTTCAAAACGGTCAACTGTAATCAATCAGGATGTGCATGTCCTTTTTCAGTTGCAATGCCGCTTTGGTAAAGCTCGGGAGATCCATTAACAAAAGATTGATTGGTGGATTGTATTGAGGGGGTTTGATCACCCACGAAGAGTTTGGAGGTCTGTGGCAAGGTCTGGTTGGGTATGTATGGAGGAGACCTAAGAAATCTTGAAGGTTGAGTAAAGGTTTGATAGCACTTTCACAAGCCTCTGAAATTAGAACCTAATATAGCCAAAAAAGAGTGGGGGATGGATTAGAACCAGTAGTGGAGGTTTTTCTAGTCCTAGTGTTTATATAGAACATCAATTTTCGTTCATGTAGTCTCTTTTCCCCCCTTTCTTGGTGTAACTGTCATATACTTTAATAAAAACTAAACCTCATGGCTAAAATGAAAAAGCAAAAGGAGAGTTTTACTTTTCAATACAATTGGAGGATAAATAAGAATTCATATGATAGGCCTGTCAGTCATACAGCTGTAGACACAGAAATGATTCTGATTAAAGAAAATTTTCATTTGTTAATTTTTATGTTGTTTTATCCACTTATAAAAGTTTCATGTATGGCTGTGTCACCTGTTTTTCATGACATCTTGTATGGAGCAAGTTCAAATTTTGCTTCGTATTATGCTCATGTCTAATCTTCTTGTACTATTATTATTACTTTTCAGATTGGAAGACAATTGTCAAAAACTGGAAACCCTTCAGACACTCAACTAGAATGAGAAGTTGTTGCATCTGGAATTGAGTCTTCTGTGAATATTCTTTTCAGCACAATGTCCGGGTTGCTTAATGTAATTCCTATACTCCAAGTTTTGCTTTAACAATGCATGTTACGAGCTATCAAAATTTGCTGTTCTTTGTTTGGCTCAGAAATAGAACCCTGACAAGGCTTTTGACCAGTAAAATTTTTTACATTGCTCAGATTTACTGCTTCTCCATAATTATTTATCATTTTAGAGTCAGATAGTTGATTTGTAGTCTTATTGTTGTAGCTGCATTTTTGTCTGTTTGTAATTGTTGAAACCAAAAAGTTGCTTGTTGTTGCTTAGGTACTTAATGACTTGCCATGTTGTGGTGGTTCCAGGCAATGATAATTTTATGAGTAGAGGAGAACTTCTTAGATATGATAGTTTGTGAGATGTTGTCTTTTATCAAGTATACAGGAAGTGTAATTTAGCTGCCACTCTATTGAACAGGGGTGTTTTTATACTTCTTTCCATTCTTGTATATGCATATACATGCATAGGGTCTTGTTTTGCTTAACAATACAGATGAAACCTCTTGGTGCAGTCAACACTTAATGGTTCAACATCAAATCTTCCGGACTCGACTGGCAGGCCTTACACATCTTCATTTTCAGCTCAATCTGCAACAACTCCAGGTTTTCATCACTCTGGTGAGGAGATTCTCATTTACTTGCCTTTCTCTAACAAAATAAATATAAATTTTCACAATAACAAAAATGCTAACATTTAGGTGGTCTGCAAGGGCTACACAACATTCACGGAAGCTTTAACATTCCAAACATGCCAAGCTCACTTGCATCCAGGAATGCGGCAATGAGTGGTGTCCCATCAAGTGGTGTTCAACAGCCAGGTGGAAACATATCTAGTGGACGATTTGCATCAAATAGTATTCCAGTTGCTTTGTCTCAGGTTTGTATATTAAAATCCTTTTTATCTAGACTAATACCCTGTTGCTTCATCATGAAATATCAAAATAACATACATTTTTTTTTTTTTTGGTTCTTTTACTGAATGTATGCTTTTTTATGCTTGGTTTTATCCTTTGTCTACCTTCAAATTCTTATCCATGTATTCTTATTTTATTGTGCAGATTTCACATGGTTCTGGGGTAACCAATAGAGGGGGTATTAATGTTGTAGGAAACCCTGCATTTAGTAGTAGTATGAGTGGAGTTGGTGGTTCAATACCTGGGATTTCCTCAAGCTCTGCTACTGCTGGCAACCGTAGTTCTGTTCCTGGGTTGGGTGTATCTCCAATTTTGGGGAACATAGGTCCTCGAATAACAAGCTCAATGGGGAACATGGTTGGTGGAGGAAGCATGGGAAGAAGCATAAGCTCTGGAGGATTGTCTGTTCCTGGCCTTGCTTCTCGTGTAAATTTAGCTGCTAATAGTGGAGCTGGGAACCTTAATGTACAGGGACCAAACAGGTTAATGGGCAGCATGCTTCAACAAGGTTACTCTATTAAGTTCCCTGCAGATCTCTAACTCATAATTTTAGAAGATAGTGTTACTATCATTTTAGTCTACTTTTGCCTTCGTATTGTTCATTTCCATGAAGAATTTCATGATTTATATTGAAGCTAGGCTTAGGTTTATGCAGCATTCGGGGCATATTTCTGTCAGGACATAGATACAATAAATATTTTGTCTCTGGCATCTCCATTTAGGCTATTGTCACTTGTGTGCAAGCAAGATTGTGATTGTTATATTGACAAATTTGTATAGTGAATCTTGATGACACGCTGCAATATTTCTTTCCAGGCCATTTGGAGGCATTAGGAAGGCTCAAAAGTCCTGTATTGAGCCATTATATTCTTTCTAGATTTCTTTGGACCAGATATATAACATTTTCTTTAGGGCTTTTTGTTTGTCATATGGGAATATTTAATCCCAACCCCTAGCAAACTTGACATGCATCAGTATTTGTATTTGAATACTGTTGTACATACATACATGCATACACACATACATACGTACACACATACATGCATATGCACATACATACATATATATATTTTGGAGTTGGTTTAAATTTTATTATCTATTTGATTTCATGTGGCGTAACTAGGTATCTATCTGTATCCAGTAAACTTTGTTAGATGAGTTCTCTATGGATCAGTAACATTCTTTAGTCTTTTGCAGCCAGCTCAATGGGCACTATAATTGATTTTTCAAACGTTTGCAATATTGATTGAGAAAGTAGTTTATTCTTTTCTTTTGTTAACAGTAAGCATCATTGTCAGGTCAGTCTAAAAAGGAGTATAGTCTTTTCTTGATGCAACAAGGGTTTTTTAGAATTCAGGTCAAATCACATTTATCAACTGGCTTGATTTGGTTTTTCTCTGAAAACGTTGGTAGATGGAAATTTATATACTGAAAGCACCCTTGATTTTTTTTTTTTGGGAGATCTGAGGCTGAGTCGCAAGGTATCAAAATATTCAATTCATCTTTTAACTGTAAATAAACAACTGGTAGTGATGGTGTTTTTTTTCCCCCTTTTTTGGGGTGGGGTTGGGAGGGGGGGACGGGTGGTAACTTCTACATTACAAGTTTCTTCTTTTGTAATTACAACTATTACCAACTGCAAAGCCTCTGACTAGTGATTACTCATGTCTAATGGGCTGTATAATAAAATGGCTTCTCAACTTTGCAGTGTCTCCTTTCTTGGAGGCTAGGACTAGTTGATTGCTGAGGACATTCTTCTCCATTGTGTGGTATGAAATGCATCTAGAGGTTATCTATGCTTCAATTTTTCAATCTGATGGATCTCTGTCTCCTTCCTAAGAGGTGCTTGATGAGGGATTTACATGAACAACTTTTAGGAGTCCTTTTAGCTTTCTCAAATTAATTATAATATCGCCATGGAGCTTTTTATGGAATTATGGTAGAACATGGTTGTGTATGTCCTGGGTGACTCTTGTTCTGGTCATCAGATTTTCTTATATTCTGGGTATCTTGTTACTTTTGTACATTTCATTATCCATGTTACATCATGGAGAAAATTTTCTTAATATGAAATTAACCTTCATTGGAAATCTAAAGTTTTAGTGGAAGCTGCTCACATCTTTGACATTCATAGCTGAAACATTGAATGTGGTATTTTGGTGGTCCTTACCCAAAAGTCTATATGAAATATTTTCAGCTAGATTATAAATGCATATACATGCATGAAAAATTTGGACTGCTGAACTACTGAACATAGAAATAACTATGGAATAAAATTGCATCCTTGAAAATATTGGTGAATATTTGACATCCTCTCTCTTGACTATCTTTAATGAGTACTTTGGCTGCCAGGATGATAGTGGTGGAGTCATGAATTATGATGAAAATGATGAGTTGGTAGTTGCTGGATTTGACTCCGTAAAGAGATAAAACTATCATCACGCGTGAAGTTGATTTTAGATGCTACCTTGAAGGTCTTAAAAAAAAAAGACTGGATTATTGCATGAATATGTTATCATCAGTTGAATAAGAGGTTTTGCCATTCCTTTTTAGAAAATTGATGACCAGATTTGACACCCCTAGGTTGGATGAAGCTGTCTTCATTTCATTTTTGCCAAGAGGGTTGTTTCAAGGGGGGCAATTATAATCTGTGTGGCAGTCAATAATAGAACTGATTTTTTTATTTTATTATATTTTTAAAAGCTTGTTCTGCATTTTCTCTCACTTTTTGCAAAAAGGAAGTGTGATGTCATCAATAGTATCACATAAATTCTGCCATGACATGTCAGAATGAGATCAATACCCCTTTTTCACTTCCAGTTTGTTAAAACATTTGTCAACATGAAAAAAATATGACTCTGGTCATTATGTGAAAGCCATGTCTGATGGAATGGATTCTGGAATGAAGTGATTGAAAACCTCATATGTTTTAGGATGTGCCATGCCACTGTTTTTGCCCATGGAAGCCTAGAATGGTTGCAGTGAGAAGCTTATGGGTTAATATCTTTTATGATGGTATAGTAGTTGTCTGGATGTTTGCTATCTGGATTTTTACAATATCAGAGATCACATTCCAGATTATTTGTTACAGCTGGTATGTGGAAGTCTTGAAATTTCAAGATCAAACCCATCAATTCGATTGCATTATAATGCATCTTAAGTCTAATCAGTATGGTATGTCTCACTTTTCTGCAATTTGAATATGTATAATATACTTGCAGTTTATATTAATGGTTGCATCTCACAAAAATTTTCTCTTCTTTTCCCATATTGATAATTCCGTTATTTAGAGGGTTTGTTGTGTTTATGGTGGGTTATGGGGTCTTGAACCAACTTCAGTTCATATCATTTTGATAGTTGGTCTGAGAAATACCTATGTAATTTTTAACATGTCCGCACCATGTTCAACTTCCCCCGTGCAGGATGTTATGAATGTACTTATATTTGTGAAGACTGCATACTGTTTTCCTCTTTGATGCCATTTTCCCCCTAATGCATGCTGTTAGTTTGAACACTTTGCTTTTAAATATACATTTTGGATTCTACTAACTTCTGAATCCTTGGGGAATGATTTGCATTTAATAGCTACTGCCCTTGTTGACTATTATAGTTTTTTTCTCAAGTATGGTCTGAGGTTGTTTAGCATGTGTTTGTGAATTAGCAGCACCTCAAATGCTTGGTATGCTTGGGAACTCTTATCCTACTTCTGGAGGACCATTATTGCAGAGTCAAATACAAGGAGGGAATAATGCATTAAGCTCTATGGGGATGTTGAATGATGTCAACTCCAATGATAGTTCTCCATTTGACATGAATGATTTTCCTCAATTGACTGGGAGACCAAGTTCAGCTGGAGGGCCGCAAGGACAATTGGGTATATAATAGATTTGTGATTCAATTTTTCAGAGCTTTAGCATGCAACGAAATGCCAGCTGATCTCCAAATTTTTAGGTTCAATGCGCAAGCAAGGAGTTGGTGTTAACTCCATTGTCCAACAAACCCAGGAATTTAGCATCCAAAATGAAGATTTTCCAGCTTTGCCTGGATTTAAAGGTTATAGTTCATCTAAACTTTGCTGTATTTTCTTGTATTACCTTATCTTATATTTCCTTGCAATATCAATTTTATGTTTTAGTTTGATAATGGGGACCAGATATTGTTTTACGTTGGTGTTATCCAGAACATTCTGCGACTTATGTGCCTAGCGTTTACTTCTTTTTGCCCTTATTTATGTTTGTTGTAATTTGGTTTTGATTTGTTTTCAAGAAAAATGCCCAATATATGTTGAATCATGAAAACTACACGTACTGCTGGCACTTGTTGAATAAGCCATGGGAAAATATCTATGTTATCATGTTTCTTGAAGTCAAGGATTTTTTTTAAAAAAACACACTTAAGATTTTGTTATTGCTATTGTTATGTACTGATATAATAGAAAGATCCATATGATGATGAATGTCCTGATTGTTTCAAAATTTTCTCATGATTCTATAATGTTTCTGTGCAAGACCTACCGGAAAGAAATTGCTAAATTCAGCCACAATCATGGGATATATTAAATATTTCTGTACAAAACTATAATTGGGAAATAGGGCAATAGATATTATGACTCTAATTGGGTCACTGAAGTTATGAGTGGCTTTGGAGTGTATGGCCTATAACTGTGATAGAATATAAACTGTCAATTTTGATAATCTGTTTATTTATTTGGGTGCCATTCTGTGCTTTTTGGTTTTGGGGGGGGGGAAGGAGGATGAGGAAAGATCCTCTAGAAAAGTCATCAAGCTCACAAAGATCTCAAGTATGAAGTGGAGATGGCCTAAAATAGCATCCATCAGGACAAAGCCTTCGGTTGCAGTGGCTTCTTTGCTAGCTTTTACTAGAATATGTGGACAGTGGTATGTCAAAGGACATGGATATCGCAAGTATTTGAATCACGCAACTCTAAAAACACTTTCTACTGCTTTGGCACTTTATGTATATTTTTTAATAAATTTAGTATAAATATTGTAATTGATTCTTGCCATGAATGCGATCTAGTTATTCCTTCACTATTTTTGTGTTTTTTACATACAGATTGTCTGCTTCAAACCAAGGATTTGGTTCCTGGTGCGCCCTATTGGTTGCATACTGTTCCAATGAGAGAATAGTATCTAGAACACACCCGTGACACTGGTTCTCCCATGAACCAGTATGTGTTGTTGCCAGCGGGATGGATCTGGATGGTTGTTGTTGCCAGTGGAATGGATCTGGATGCTTGTGTCAGCTTGGCATCCTAGGGCATTTTCTTTTAAGACCATCTTATGACTTTTTTTTTTATATATATTAATCACCTCGTTGTTGACGTTAATGGTCCATTGATCTGTTCCAAATCCCGATACCATACTGACCAAGGACGAAACCTGTGCTGGTACTGGAACACTTAATCCTTGTTCCAATAGTCTATTGGGTTCTCAACATACATCTCATATGGTTATGCTGCACTGTGGTCATAGATCTCTTTTAGTTTATGATGAAATGTAAATTACATTCAAGGTAATGTTTTTGAATATTGTGATAAAGGTGTAGAGGAGCTTACAATGACAAAAGATTGACATTCGATTGAGGAGTAAATTATGAGACCTGATATGATCCTGTAAACCAATTTGGCCTGATTGCATCAAAGATCATGTAACCAGCACTTTTTCAGTAGCCTTCTGTTGGCTTATCTGGTGACGGAGAAACAGAGGACCTCTGATATGAAATATAAATTCTAAGAGGTCATTGTTAATGAGGAGATCAAAATTTTTAAAGTTTTGGTAGAGTCAATTCCAAATACCTCTTAGAGTGCTGGAGTGGCTTTATTTTTTTCTTTATTTTGACTTTCCACCACTGTTTTTCTAGTTCTTTTTCTTTATGATCTGCTTTTCTGCTATGCTTGTCTGGTACAGCGGCTTTACCTTCCTTGAGGTTTAGTATTTTCATGTGTCTTTGGGTCCTTTAGGAGCTGGAGGAAAGGCTTCATTTTCTCCTTCATGTACTCCCCTTTTTTTCCATATAAACAGCAGTCCATGCTCTGGTCTTTCCTCGAAAGAAAAAAGAGGTTTATATGAGCTCAAGCAATCTCACTTGACCTTGCCTCAAGCTTGTTTAACCAAGCATGATCTGAGGCCCGAGATCAACCTGTGATGAGTCTAGGATCAAGACAAGGCGACTAGATCTGCATATGTAACCAATTACGGCTAATATTTGAGGTGTATATCACATTTTGGCTTGAGCCAATTTGTTTGTACGTAGCTTATAAGCTTTAGTTCTGACAATTCACTTCCCTCACTTTTTCAGTGGGTGTCTGGTAATTCCTGTTTGGACAAATATAAGTTTGAAGATTCTGTCCAGCTTTTTTTCCGATAAACTTATTTTCATTGGTTGTATTTGAGTGCATAAAATACCATGGGAAACGATAAATCTTGGCAAGGGTATATTGCATTACTAGCATGTGTCAGATACCTCTAAAAGATGCATAAACCTGACAACTTTGTACGCCCTTGTATGCTACAGTATCTTGACTGATTTTTTCTAGTGGGAAGTAAGCATGTTGTGAATGTGCAAAGATGATCTTTGACTTAGACAAATCTAGCATTCTATGCCGTGCTAAAAATGCATGCCATCTGTTACATTTATGCCCTAAATATGTCTATTTTCACTTTTTGGAAGAATCAAACCTACAAAATAATATGGACTATACCTTTTCAAATAAAAAACATGATAAGAAACACGAAAGAGATTTGAAACTTGAGATAGTTAGATACAATTACTTGCTTGGTGCAACTAATCAACCTTAAGTGGGTGCATCTGCATCCATGTGCAGTCTGAGAACATACTGCCATATGGTGCTTTCGTTGCAGCCTATTGCTGTAATGCATTACAAGACTGGTCGATTCACATGCGGTTATAGGGTCTTATTGATATGAAACTCCTGTATTGTGCTGTGAGCTATGCTGAAATCCTATGTAAGCAGTGCTCCACTGTTTATTCTAGCAGATTAGTGTATAAATTCTTTGTTCTGTCATGGACTGCTTTTTATGAGTTTGGGTTATTTCATCATGCTTTCCATGATCAACTTATTTCAATATTCGGCAAAATTTCTTTGGAACAAGTTGAGTAGCAGCAGTTTCTGTCACTTCAATCATGTCAGAAAACATCAGACACTATTTTTAATTGTTCCTGTTTATTGCTAATTATTATGTATACCAAAATCTATCTAAGATAATCTGTGCCCTTCAGTTGTATAATATTGCTTTTAACTTTCTGTTTTGCCCTTTTTAATCTAGTTTTGACTCTTGTATAGGTGGCAGCTCAGATTATTCTGTTGATTTGCATCAGAAGGAACAACTTCAAGAGAATATTCCTATGATGCAGTCACAGCACTTCGGTGTGAGTTGAAGCCTTTATATGAAATAATGATATCATTTCATGTTGTTGTTGTGCCTTTCATTTGCTTAGATTGAAGATTGGGTTGATGCAATATCTTGCAGATGGCAAGATCTTCTGGATTTAGCTTAGGAGGGACTTACCCATCTAACCGTCAGCAACAACAGCAGCATGCTGCAGCAGTCAGTAGTGCTGGGGTTTCATATTCACCTGGAAACAATCAAGATCTTATCCATCTACATGGATCTGATTTATTTCCATCTTCTCATGGAACCTATCACTCCCAGGTATATTACTCCATCTAACTCCTTAATGCTGCAGGACTATCAACTAACCTGTATGTGTCCTGTGGTCCATCTTATAATATTAATCAGAAGCTCCTCTTCTCAACTTCTCTTTATAGATGCAAAATAGTGGACCACCTAGCATTGGATTGAGATCATTAAGCTCTACAAATGCAGCTTCTGGTATGGGAGCATATGAGCAGATCATGCAGCAATATCAACACCCACATAATCAATCTCAATTTCGACTGCAGCAGATGTCTGCTGTTAATCAATCATACAGAGATCAGAGTTTGAAGTCCATGCAGGGGATACAAAGTGCTCCTGATCGGTTTGGCTTACTTGGTTTGTTAAGCGTTATTAGGATGAACGATCCAGACCTGACATCCCTTGCTTTGGGAATTGACTTGACAACTTTAGGGTTGAATTTGAACTCATCAGATAATCTTCATAAGACATTTGGATCTCCATGGTCTGATGAGCCGGCCAGAGGAGAGCCCGACTATTGCATTCCATCTTGTTATTATGCCAAACAGCCACCTCCACTACAGGTAAGATTTTCATCTTTTGAAATCTCTGAGATAAACTCTATCTCTATTTATATGGCTGTACTAAATCTAACGTTGTGGATGTAGCAAGGATATTTTTCACGGTTTAATCTGTTGACACTGTTTTACATCTTTTACAGGTGTGTTTCTATGATGAATTCACTTTTTGGTTAGTTTCTGTATTGCTTGCAATTGTTGTTTAATTATCTGTGCTTCTACTTTTCTTGCAGCATGCCAAAAGATGAAGCTCAGCTTTATGCTGCTTCTGAACTGTAAGCTTCCTCTCTCTACCTGTCCACCTTCCCCCTTTCCACCCTTTCAGTTGCCAGAATTGACAGCATGCTGTTAGTCTGATTTCTAATGTTACATTACCAAACGGGATGGTTTTTATTCATTTCTATTATTCTGGATTCTCCAGTTAGCCAAGAAACGTAAGAAAAGCTCTCTTGGGCCCCTTGTTATGTATAAAGTCTTAGATCTGCTGATACTTGCTTGTAGGCCCCTTGTTATGTATAAAGTCTTAGATATGCAGATATTTTCTTGTATACCTAATCCCAACTGCAACCTGCTGCTTTTGTCCTGAGCCATTTTGATTTGCTATTTGTCTTGGAAAAATGTAATGATTGGCTTTGTTTTCATGTAATTTCTTTCCAGTATGAATTGTGTGGGGATCCTTAGTGATAAAATAAGTTTTTCCAATGTGGCATAAACAATCTCTTATTCAAATGCGTTTGCAGATGCTCACGGGGATGGTTCTACCACAAAGAGCACCAATTATGGTTCACCAGAGCAAACGTGGAGCCTCTTGTTAAGACTCAGGCATATGAAAGGGGAACCTATGTCTGTTTCGATCCAAACACGTGGGAAACTAGAACCAAGGTATGATCATAAACCGCTTTTGTTTCTTTTTATTTATTTTTTCCTTTGGTATTCACATGTCAGATGCGTTGGCCGTCTACTGCAGGAAAATTTTGTTCTCCAATATGAAGCAGTGGATAAGAAACCAACTCTTCCTTCTGCACGCCCTTAACATAAGGCACTCTGTCTTTTGATGTAACAGGCCCAGCATGTGTCATTAATTCTAGAAATAAACTCGATCCAATCTATTCTTCATTCTCTTTAAAGCTGTGCATTTTTTTTGTCTAATTGAGTTGGTAGGTGATTTCTGTCAGCCTCGGCATCCCTAAATTGACCCGATAGTTCATTAGAAATTTTTCATTCTGCATTTGTCTCTTTCTTTTAAGAATGCCCTGTCATATGATTTTCTTGTTAAGAGGCAGACTTTTGTCATTCATAGCCAACCTTATATTTCATTAATGCATGGGAGTCGGACACAAGATCAGCATCTAAAGGCTCGCATTTAAGCAGGAAGATTGTGGCTTACATTGCGTGTAGGTAGTATTTACCACTACACAAGCACCTGGGTTTAGCGTTTCACAAAATTATGGGACGTCATTATATAAGAAAATGTTTTGAAAATCACCTCTTCAGAAATTTTTGGGGGGCACATTCATAAGGTTTTTTGAGTAAAATATCTGGTGATTGTTTCTGTATTTCGTTTATATATATATATATATATATATAGGGTAAGAATGTATTCCTTTTATATGACCTATAAGATTAGTACATGTGGTAAATGTAAAGAATTCGCAGCACTCAGTGTAGGAGTGGCAAAACAGGTACAAAAAGAGAAACGAAAGAACGAAGAAGTTATAAAAATTTTTGTGCTAGTTGGAAGTGTTTACGTGGTAGGTCTTTTATCCAGCTCTCGTTGTTATTTAATTCCAATGGCCGCAGTTTATTTTTGGCATGGGGGGCAGTCATTTTTTAGCACATTCCAAGTTATTTTCCCCTGCAAGCTTTTATAAGGTGCCTGGGACGTGCGGCTCCAGTCTTTGTTATTTAATTCCAATGGTCACCGTATGTCGGCATGGAGCGGAGTCATGCGCGCGCTGTAGGTTTATTTTTTGTTGCAAGTATTTAGAAATAAGGGAGACAGTGGATGGGGTTGGTGTTGGATCTAGCAAAATATTGGGTCAGTAGCTTGATTTATGCCCATCCATGGTTCATCCATTCGGCATTAATCTAATCTAGTCTGTAAAATTTCAATCCTTAATAAATTCATGCTAGCCTTTGAAATACGTATTTTTTAAAATAATTTAAATGATCAATATGAGGAAAGAATGATTAATTGTTAAATAAGTTCTTATTCAAGATCATGGCTCCATCTAGTTTAAACTATTTAAATTCAAACGGAACTTTTCTCAAGGCTTGAATTGGGTTAAAAGGTTGGAGCCATACTGATTCATTTAAAATTCTTGTCAAAAGATTAGATCTATATCTTAAAATAACTAAAATACGTTCGATTGGGGTCAATTTTCGTTGCCCCTTCTTAGATGTTGCCTGGACGCTTGGCCGATCGGTTCTTATGATGACAATTGCTTCGGATGGAGATCAAAGCCAAGGGTCTCAAGTAATGAATTGGCGTAGACCCATGCGGTTGGAGCTTACAAACTCAAATGCATTTAGGCGCTCGGCACCCAAAAGAACAGCCTTTGTCTTAGGCGCCTTCTTAATATTACAGATCATTTCTTTCTTTCTTTTGTTGCATCATGAATAAAGCTTGAATCCACGACAAATGTTAGATCGTGTCTGGTTGCAGAATAGATTTTGAAAGGATATCCTTTTTATTGTCGAAGGAATAGACCTGTTTTGCGGAATTGAAATTTTTTGGTGTTTGCCTGGATGGATGAGTGCAAGAACCGAGGGTTAATCTTGTTGAAATTTTTGTGATTTCACGATAATTTCGATTTTATCACTTTTCTAAGTGTTCAGATGAGATTGGGCAGAGCAGAGGGGATGAGCGTCCCCTCTTCTATCATATTAAATCCCGATAGTGGAATCGAGTTATGAATTGTGGGTCGCAGGCCCATTTTTATCATACTAATGAGAAATTATTATGTAGACTCATTTTATCATAGGTAAGGAGTTTGTAGATTTTGATTGTCTTCTTTTTTTTATCTCATAGCCAATCATAATCAATTCAAATTAGTAACTAATGAACAACAATAGATATGTGAATTTTTTTATTGATTTTACCTACGGTAGAATGAATCTACTTCCATTTCAGCATTTTCAAGGGATATCCTCCCACTTATTCTCCATCTGAATATGCTCTTAATGACCAGATATTGGTGTGCAAAAAATGATATCATCTTTGATTGTTGGAGTACCGGTTTTATGTGTCTGGTTTTCCCAGGTTCCTAACGATGCCCCCCACGCCCACACAGACAGAGAGAGGGGAGAAAAAAAAGCCTTGGGCGGATTTAGGTATTGATTTTGAACGGCATTTTTTATCAATCTAACGGCCAGATAATATTTAAGAGCAACTTTGGGCAGCATGCTTCAACACCGAAGGCAGCACATGTCTGTCTCCTAATCGTCTTGTTGAATCTTGGTGCAGGGGACGCAACATTTTCACAGTTTCACGTTCCTTCGAGTACAAATTTGACCTTCGTATTTCTGGCGATTATTTGGCGTGCAAACTTGGGGCCTTTTTTATGAAGCTCTCTGTTGAAAGTGCTATAAAGAGAAGCATTTTTCACATGCCGATATTTGCTAATATATATTATGAAAGCATTATTGTCTTATAAAATGAGTTAAAAGTTAATTATTTTAAGAAAACAAAATAGTTGTTTTAAGCAGTAAAGAAGCTTTTTTACTTTAATGCGAGAAACATTTCTTAATGAATGATAGACAAAACACAATTTTCACAGAAATTATTTTCTTAAAAAGTTGTAGAAGTGTAATTCTTTACGCAACAAGATACATATCTTTTATCTTTCAGTTGACATAACCGATTTTTTTAATTCTAACGATTCATCTCCCTTTGCAAGCATCCTTCCTAAAGAGTGATAGGAAGTTACTACAAGAACTCGTAATGCAGATGTTGGAGCCAAAAACATCATGCCTACACCCAAGTAGCCGGCCATGAGATCAAATGGATTCCTATTTAATCAGTCAAATTTTATGATGAAGCATCCTAATTAAATGATTTATATCATAATTGATGTCACCAAATCCATCCAAGCATTTCTTCCATTTGAATAATCAACAATGTTGCCCATAGAAGGAACAAAATCATCCATCAAGCGCTTAGGTCAATCCCATGAATTATACTTACATAATGCTTTTCTGTCTTCTGTGCTCAGCAAATGCCAGTTCCTCTTGCTGGTCAGCGATATAATGAGAGTCTATATGACTACTAAGATAACTAAAGGATACCAACGAGTACAACTGGTAAAATCTATGAGGATTGGTGCCAAGGACGTGGGTTTGAGTTCTGCTCTCACCCAAATTTTGGCCGGAAATCCTACCATCATAATTCTAAAAATATAAAAAAGCCCCATCAACGGATGGTAAATGACCTTTCACCTGTACAACCTATATAAAATGTAGCAGAGGTGCAACCAAACCTTTTGAACCAAAAGAACTCGGCTTGAATCCCACAAGGAATGCAAGTCTCTTCTAGTGCTTCAACTGCAAATATCCAAACCAACATGACCTGCCAGAAAACAGGTGGTTTTCCACCTTGTGGTACAGTGATTACTTTGGAAATCGTGTTGGAAAGGAGACAATCTGGATCCGGGCATCCCCTCCGGATATATGTCCCCACGAAATCTTCGGTGAAAGCCCGTGCCCATCTCGACAAGTAGATAATTATACTGGATGGTACTGTGAGGCAGAATTGGTTTGTTGGGTGGGTGGCTCCATAGATGGAGTAGGACAGTATTAAACATAGCAATGGAAGAAACACTGGGAGAGCAGTTGGAACACCCCGTTATTAACTAATACGTTTAAGATTAAGTAATACGTTTAAGTTGGTGACCGTTGTTTACACTCTTGTGATAGGAAGGGTTAGATGGAGCACATGAAGGCACATGCAAGCGGAAAACACGCAAAGAAGGGAAGGAATCTTCCCCCTTCTCTCCCATCCATAAGTTGGAAACACTAAGATGTACGGGTGGTGACAACCGACACCATTTGTTTACGTGCTCTGGCTATCTGATTTGGTGGTTTCTTGGTTGTTTTGTTCCTTGAGATGAGAGAAACAAAAGGTTCTCTCTCTTGAGCTCTGAATGCGTAATCTAATGATGATGATACCAAGTTCTCTGCTCCCCTAGCCTTTTAGTTTGGATTTTGCTGCTTGCTTGACGGCTAGTGACCATGTAAGCCAAGGAGTTGGCACCATGGCCGGTAGCAACTTCAGTCACAAAGCAAACTCATGGTTGCACCCCACTTTGGATGCCAGGAGTTTGTGTTGGAATCTGGAGAGGTGGCTTTCTTTTCTAATAATTCATACGAATAATTTCTTCATCAAGTATATAAACTGGTTGATGGATCCTCATTACCTTTTTCCAGTAACACCGCACGCACATATATGCAGAGAACTATATCACATCAGTGTGCAAACTCATCAGGAGTTCCAACTATTTGTATTGGCTGATCAGACTTAAATCCATCTTGGTCACACTTGAATGTAAATTAGTTTGACAAATTTTCCAACCGGCCCCGGTCGTTCCAGCGGATGAGTTGCACCTTTCATACTTTGAAGCTATAGAGTAGCATGCGAGTTATATACTGAGAAAAAATTGGGGGGCTGGGATGGTGGGAACTAGTGGATGGCATGCAGCTTTTAAACGATTTTAGGAAACGTATTGTCTTGTGAGCTAATCCCTTTCTTTTTCAATTCATGTTTGTCTGCAAATTGCCAGGCTTTGAAGAGTTGTGAGTTGCGATCACACTTTTTCACTACTGGAAAATGGAAGGCCCCTAGGTTTCTTTCTTGGTGTCTTCTTTTCCCACGACCAAAGGAAAACACTATGCTCGTGGCCACACAACTATTCTATAACCTAAAGGTTTTCATATATTTTCCATTTGGCTTCTGCATTGGTCGTAACCATTGCTCCTGTACGGTGTCATGCTCAAGAAAATAGACTATCACACATGAGGAGATGGAAAGCATTTCAGGAGCACTATTAGTAGCAAAGTTGGATCCACAGTAAATTTTTTTGTACAAGATCAATAAGATAGGATTGTCTGGAAGGTACCTGAAAATATCTAGTTACAGTAACTATTTACATTTGATTTTGTACTTTGGATCAGGGTTTAATATGGTTACAGTAATGCTACCAATGGCCCCCTTTCTGCTATGAGTGCACATTCAGGCATATTTGCTACGGGAAACATGCAGTAGGTCTTCGAGTAGATGTGATTATGTCGAGTTTTTCCTTGCAATTAGGTAATAATGCGAATAGCATGGATTATTTTATTTTTTTCAGAATTTAATATGAAAAATATTATAGTACTATTTTGAACATTAGTTTGCTCGCATAAATATCTTACTATTAGCCATTTTTTCCGGTCATGGTTGCTGAGTATGGCTTTTGTAACAGCCATGATTGTTTTTTGAGAAAATTCAATGGAAGGTTGGACTGGACTTGCAAGGCTGCAGTTATCATGCATCATTGTCGTAATTAAGATAATTTTAAGGCCAACATAATGAGACAATAATGTTACTGAAAACTTTTGTTGGATTTCATCTACGGCATCTAAATTCGATGGACTGATCATGAGCTCAGAAGGATGTATGAGCATCCAATCATGCATGATATCTCATCACCATTACATGCATTGACTTACAGAGATCAATGTTTGCTTGCATCATTCTCTTCTTGGCAGAGGAACTTGTCCTTGAGTTATGGTGCACTGAATAATTTTCCAGTGATGCTTCCGTGTAGCATCATTATCATGTAGGAAGATGGCTCCACCGAGCATCTGCCTCATCTCATTATGATTGGGAGGATGATACGAGGTTGTATTGCTAACTAGACAGTGATAAAGTCTATTGTACTACAACAAACTTTAGAATAAAGTTATAGATGTTGTTATTGTATTTTACTGTGAAGAATGACTCATACTACAAGACATTCTCAGAAGGTGATATTAAGTAATTGCTCAGTAAGCTTTCATAATTTCTTTCTGTCAACTTGCATAAAAGGATCAAACCCCAAATGGGTGATCAATTCTGATAATACTGGATCAGGTGAATCATGGATGCACGGGTCTGGAATATGCTACTTATCTTTGCTCTTGCTGTTGCTGCCACTGGAACAAAATGCTCACCAACCAACCACTGCACCGGATTTAGGTTTTATCTTTCACGCAAAAGAATAATTCACCCCTTTTTTTTTTTTTTTTTTAACAACATCAACTATTAAAAACAGTGGATGCTGTGAAAGAATATCAACATGCAACCCGAACCATTGCACCATGCAAAAGTGAACCTGAGATCGTTTGAAGCACAATGAATTTGTTCTTACTTGATTTCCACAAATCCAAGAAAGCTTAATTAGAAAACTATCACTTTGGAATTAACTGTCTGCAAAGTTTATCATGGTGCTTCAATGTACCTAACCAAAACCATGTTCCTTGATGCTTGGCCTTTCTGGAATGAGATGTCAGGAACAACCTAAGAGGCATTACATATTAGGCCACAAGTCCTTTCCAGACCCAATAACCCATCACTCAGAAATCTAATGGCATTTTTATAATAATATCCTAATCTTTTCTATTATGGTGCAAGCACTTGCGTGCCTCCCACAACTTCATTATCTGAGCATGATGGGCACTTGGACCGTTCATCATCCTTGTTATATGGCGGATTTGAAGTCGATAAGTACAACATCTCTTTCTAATGAATAAAAATTGGATACCAGCTCTGCCATAATAAACCATTTAGCAGATCTGCAAGAATCCGCCATGTCAGCCAATTGGTGGCCGATAAGATGGCTGGAGATGGAGGCGACGAGGGGTGGCGGCAGCTAAAATTGTTTGTTCTCATCTGGAAGAATTGACGGAAGCTCCATCAGGGACGCATCTATTCATTCTGTAGAAGCTTTGCTTTGAGATCCGCAAATCTACCGATGTGGCAGATTCTTGCAGCTATGCTACATGATTTATTGCAGCAGACCTGCTATAAAATTATTGTTCCTTTCCAATACCTTCCCCTAATGTAAATATCAAGGCCTAATTATACTGAAAAGCTTTTTTTGCATCATACCTTGCACTGCCCATAGGATTCATCTGATTGCCAAATTAAGAGACTTGGTGAGTAGTTGGTTCAATTTCAGGAAATAGATATTAATATATGCTAGAGAAAATTCTTGATTAGGCACTAAAATATTAATATTATTTGTCTGAAATAGAGCATCTGCGAACTACCGGCACGCCCTCGAGCACGAGAAATATTGTTAACGGGAGGGGGAGAGATTGCAAGCCCCCCCGCCCTGCCTCTTGCTCGCGCGCGCGCGGGAGAACCGGAAGGGGAGACTGGAGAGATTCTCACGGTTCCGAGCCCATGCCTCGCACGTGCGTGTGAGCGAGAAGACGGGAGGGGAAGAGATCCTGCGGCCCCAACCCAGCCTCCCAAAAGAGTATGGATGGTTCCCCTTCCAGAGAGAGAGGGGACGGGAAGTGAGAAGGGGGATAGAAATTATGTACATGTCACCAATTACTTCACATACTTCGCCATCTTTTAGCGTTTCTTAAAAGGTATGTCCAGTTACCAATTACTGGCAAGAATAATCTTAGATGTCTGCTTAAAAAAAAACAAACAAATACCATTTAGGTGAAAAGGAAAAATTTTTACCGAAGACCAGTCACTGTCTGAGATACAAGATCTCGTGAACATCTGGACCAACCAGCGTCCTCTCTCCCATATAAACGCTGGCCTCAGAGCTTATCCATTCTCTACTGTCCATTAAGTCTATCTATCTAACCCATCAAGTAAAAGCCGCCATCACCATCACCATCACCAGATTGTTCTGATCTCATTCCTCAGCGAAAAAATTGACCGCAAAGTTTTGTTTTGAAAAAAAAAAACAAAAAAGAAGGAAAAGGCAAAGCGAAAGAGCACCTGCTCGCTCTACTACCCACATGAACTCCTAAAAGCTATCGGCCGTGGTCGTGATGGGTTAAAGAAAAAGTAAAGAAAGGAAGCGGGAGAGAAGTGGTAAAGAAAATGCCCGTTTGCCCAGAGATAGAGGCGGAGGAAGGGACCACAGGACAGCGTAAGCGCCCCCGTGATCTCCAAATAAATTACAGGAGCTGCCCTGAGACGGGACTGCAGCGTGACAGCGCGCGGGGCCCCAAAGAATGGATCTCTGACCGTAGGAAAAGTGGAACGCCTGACGTTGGAAGGGAGGGGAGTGGAATCCACCACCGCTTGACATCATCAGATCGTAATTTTTTTTTTTTTTCTACTACTTGCTTCGGCATAACTGCATCGGTAAGTAGCAGTTACTTTGATCAAACCCAAACCAAAAAATAATTTTCTATTCCATTTGAGTACAAAGGATGACCTTGGCGATATGAGAGAGAGTTTTTTTGTGTTTTCAATTGCTTGTTGAAAAGCCTGATTAGTACTTACACTATTACTTACCAATAATATGTAATCTAGAATTGACGAGACTTCGAATTCTATGATCAACTTAAACGAATACTTATGATTCCAGTCTCATCCGTTCCACCGTTAGATGTGAACTATAATATAACTCCCAAATTAGCATGCCCAGTTCTTGGAGAAGTTACCATTTAATAGCTTCAAGGGGAAAGAAAGCCACACAACCCTGACGTATTCCCAAGATGGTAATTATATTTTAACAATGTAAGGGGAATTCTCACATGTAAAATTTCCACTCTAGAGCGTAGGTCACCTCCTTCTAACCTAGTCATTGCAGTCTCTTGCAGTAGCTGTTCACGGTACATCCACCCAAGGGAAGAATGTGAGAGAGAGAGAGAGAGAGAGAGAGAACAAAGAAGATTCGTCACCCCATGATAATAATCAAAGGTACGGACTGACATCTAAAGGACATGCACAGACTATTAAAGAGACGACAAAACTATAGGCATGAGTACTAAATAGGAGAGTAGAACCATAGATGTTACATCCACACAAGTGAAAAAAGAAGTTGAAATTATTGTTCTTCACTTTTTTTTTCTTTTATCGCTGTTACCTACAGTAGATTTAAAAGAAGTTAAAAAAAAAAAAAGATGAAAGTAGAAAAGTAAAAGCCAAATGGAAGGTGGAAGGAGAGAGGACGCAAGAGGATGATGACAGCCTTCATGGTGATAAATAAATCTTTACTCGGTAATCCTGTCTTCTCCTCCGCTTGGTGTGGTCCTTTCCTCTGCTTTGCTTAGCTATCCTTTCGGGAATCAGTCTGGCTTCTGTTGTCCTGTCCTGTTCTCTTCTGTTTGGTGTCTGTACTCCATATTCAAATGTTAAGTATCTGACGGATGGTAGCTGAATAGTAGTAAGCTAACTAGCTTGCACTAGTACTAGTAAATAGTAGTAGAAGGTAGTAGGCTTTTAGAAATGCTGTATTGGTGGTAGGCTGATAGATTGATTGCTGATGACGACCGAGCTGTTGTTTTCCTTGCCCATTCTTCCTCCTTATCACCCCTATCCCTGTTTCCTTTCTTGAAAGCAGCTGCACCACGCCATGGCATCGAGGGCTTGGGGAGACAGTGGAGGGCCACTCGATAACTTATACTCTAGAAACAGCCGTTAAAAAAAAAAAAAAAAAAAACTATATGAACCTTCAGAAAACTATCTATCCTGACTGCAACTTCTCTTTTCCTATATCCTTTCCACTATCACTCTTTCCTTCCTGCAACATAACATACAAGCAATGACTGGCTATAGAATGCCATCAATTGAGTGTTGATAGGAATACAATGGAGGGAAAATGGACTGCTACTTACTTTGATTTGGGAGGCTGACCCCCACTTTACATTCCGATCGCCCCGTGACCGGACGAGAACCTAGTTGAATCGAGCATTTTAAGTACTTTTAGGAAATGAAGTACACATTGATGCAAGTTTGAGACAATTTACTACAATAGAAGCAAGTTACCTGGGCATCTGGAAGAAGCAAGATTTGAAGGTGGTCATATCCAGTGTAGAAGTAGCCGGCAGCAGTGTGGAGGTGAAGAGATGACTATTATTGCCGCTGCTGCTGCTGGTGGTACCAATGTAGGAAGCCGTAGCAGCGGCAGAGGCCGCCAGGTTATCGGCTTCGCCGGCGGAGAACGAGTCGAGCGTAAACGAAGTCTTGGTGGGTGAAGCGAAGGGACTATCCGGCAGGTTATGCTCAGCACTGCCAAATTGTTGTTGAAGAACAAATAATAGAACCCGTTACACCAAAATAACAATATATCTATATATATACATATATATAAAAGCAGCTTCCCTAGCGTTAATAATTCTAGAAGCCCCCCCCCCCCCCCCCCTCCCCCTCCCGTTTTTTTTTTTTTTGCCTTCTTTCTAGTTTCTTTTATTATCTCTCCATTGCTGTCACTCCCCTTTTTTTTCTCACCTTCTATTTCTTAGAAGCATTTAGGAGAGGGAATAACAATAGTATCATATTATTTTAATAATAACAAACAAAGGGCAAATGGGAAAGGCTTTTCAATTATTATATTACCTTTCTTGGAAATCGCTATCTTCATTGGGGGTCGTCTCACCGGGAGATTCCTCCTTATCTGCACCGTTGACTGGCGTCTGGCGGAGCAGTCCGTGGGAAGAAGCGTTTCCCTTGAGGTCCGGTGCCGCCCCAGGCGCCTCACCGAAGCTCTTGCTGTCTGTGAATAGAAAATTATACCCCTCATTAACTCCAGCATTTACCCAAACAACCATACAAGTATGGAACCACTTAATTGCACTCATAACTAATCCATCCATCAAATCCAACTAACTAGCTCACTTAACCTAATGGACTCGTACCTTCTGACGGCGAGCCTTCCTGGCTTCCACCATTGCTCCTAGAATCCAGAGGAGGAATGGTGATGGTTGGAGGAGCGGCAACGGTGGAGCTGGTGGTGGAGGTGGGCAGGGAGGAGGAGAGGCTTCGGGTTTTGAGGTCGAGGAGCTGGAGGCCCATGAATCGCCTGTTCTGGAGCTCAATGGCCTGCTGCAGCTCCGCTGCTTGCTGCTGCTCTTCTAGCTTCCTCCTCCGTAACAACTCCTGGCTGCTGGTGCTGTTATACAACATCCTTGCTGCTGCTCTCCAATCCACAACAGTTCAGTAAACTAAATATAAAAAGAAAGAAAAGAAAGAATGCTCACTTGATATATTGAAATGGAGTAGAGAGGAACTAACCGAGCTGCTGAAGGTCATAGGGATCTCTGGAGTCGAGGCCAGTAGGGGTGGTACAGCCAGAGAAATCACCCCTCTCGGCCTGCTGCTGCTTCCTGCGGCCAGAAAGGAACATAATTAGAGATCGAGCTAGGAAACAAACGCTAATCAAAAGCTAGGAATTTTGTTCGAGTCGGGAGGGAAATGGGGGAGGAGTGGTGCCTGTACTTGTCGGGGACTTTTCCCTTCTCCTTGTAGGGCTTGACGAGGACCCTGGCGTCGCAAACGAAGTGAGGGTTCCCCTTGGCCAGGATCAGCTTCACCGTTTCCGGGTAGACGAAGGTCACGAACCCAAACATCCTCTTTTGCTGGTATGGGATCCTCACGTCCTGAACTGGCCCGTAAATGCTTCATTTTGGAACAGAAACAAAGCAGCGAAGTTTAGCCCCCGGATGAACAAGCTTTTGTGTTTAATAGGCAGCAGCGAAATAATTCCAACCTGAAGTAGTTTGAGACATCCTCTTCGCGGAAGGTGCTGTCAGCCGGGAAGGTCAAATAAATCTGCCTCGATGCGGGATTCACCATGCCGGCAAAATCGCTCCTTTCCATTCTAGACCGGCCGATGAACTTGTGGGACTCGTCGCCTCCAAGCATCAGCGCGGCCGCCGCTGCCGCCCTGTCGGAATTCGAAAGCCAGCACCTTTAAAGATCCATTCAGAGAGTGGGACGCTAAAAATTGAATCTTTGGCGTCAAAAAGGGGGAAGAAATAAAAGCAAATACCTTTGGCTCTCATTCTGCTGCTGCTGGAGCAAAAAGTTGAGGCATTTGCTCGACGATGAGGGAGACGGCGGCACGGAGACAGTAGGGGAGTAGGGGAAGGCGGAGGCCATGAGCTGGGAAGCGCCGCCCAGCCTCTGGCTCTTGGACCTCAGCAGCAGCTCCTGGCACTGCTGCTCCACCACGGCATCCATTTTGCTCCCCGCGGCCACCGCCGCGGCGGTGTCGTCGGGAAGCCCGTGGAGGAAACGGCAGGCGCTGCCGTTTTTGCAGTAGCCCCTGGCGAAGTAGAGGCAGGGCTTCCACCCGAAGCAGGCGCCGGTGGGGTCGGCGCCGAGACAGAGGTCGGAGACGGAGCAGCTTCGGCGGTGGTGGCCGTTGGCCCCCCAGCCAACCCCGTAGGGGTAGAGCATCCCGTTCCCGTCGCCACTCGGGCTCCGGCACTCGACTTCCTGGTAGAAGAGATCGCTGGCTGCGGTGGACTTGGGGCCGATGGGAAGGGGGGAGGAGAGTTGGGCTTCGTTGAGGAAAGAGAGCTGCTCCTGGAGCTGGAACTCGTCGATAAGGTCTCCCCCGCCATAGAACGGCGAGGCGACTGCAGGATTGCTTGGGCTGACGAGCTCGTCGGCGGGGTTCTGGACGAGGACGTCGTCCACGGAGCCGTTGAGAGCGCCGCCGTTGCTGTTGGTGCGGGAGAAGACGGGAGGCGGAGCCCAGGAGCAGGGGGAGGAGACGGAGAGCGGCGGCGAGGGAGCGAGGCCGAGGCGGGTGGAGCAGTTCTGGCGGGGGAGGAGGAATGGGGGCGGGGAGGCGGCGGAGGGGGTGGCAGGGGTGGAGGGGGGGAGGAGGCCGAGGTCCTTGCGGGCCTTGAGAACGACGGAGTGGACGAGGGCCTCGGGGCCGAAGGCGAGGCGAATCATCTCCTTCTCACCGTGGTCCTGGATCAAAAGAAGCCCCATAATCTTGGCGGCGTTATCCGGGTCCAGGCTCTGGATCCTGGAGAACACGATCCTCGTCGCCTCGTAGGCGTCCATGGAATTTTTAGAACAAAAGACTCTTCCTCTTCTTTTCCTCCTTCCTATTTATCCTCCTCTTTTCTTCTTTTATCAACTCACTTCTGCACTGGCTAAAGAAAAAAGAAAGAGAGGGGGCAAAAAAAAAAAAGAGGTAAAGAGGAAAGCATGATGGGTGTGTTAAAAGAGAGGAAGAAGACGAGCAAGAGTAGCTGACACTAACTCCCCTTCTACTGCTGGCATTAAAAAGCAGTTGGGTGGAGAAAAGGGTGGGGGAAGAAAAAAATAACAAAAAAAGCCAAATGCTAAAAACCTTATTCCCCTCTCCCCCAAATAAGTAGCACCACTGCTTGTGTTTGTTACCTTGAGCTTTGTTTGTCTAATAAAAAAGAGTAGCTGCTGCTGCTGCAAGGCTGCTGCTTTCTATGGCTCTCGTGGTTACTGCTGCTCCAGAGTGCCCTTCCCTCCCTCCCTTATCTCTCTTACCTTCAGAGTAACAGTGCAGCACTGAGCTACTGACCAACTCCATTCCCAAAGATCAGAGAGAAGAGTGGAAAGCTGCGAGTCACCAGCAACGGCCTATCAACTATCTTGCCCGCTTTGGCTCACTGGTTTCTAATGGCCTCTTTGCTCTCCCTCTCTCTATCCCTCTCTCCTTCTCTCTGCTTTTGGTCGTTTGAAGCAGGAGGGAGTGGGAGTGTGTGGAATTACCAGATCTGCTCATATAGGGCACGTTCTCCTCTATACCCGAACCTTCCCCCCCCCCCCCCCCCCCCCCTCTCTCTCTCTCTCTCTTTTCCTTTCTCTGGCACGAGGCTCCGGGGGCTTGGGTCAATGGGCCTTTCCTTCTCACTCTTTTCTCTTCCTTCCACCACTAAATGCCCTTTTCCCTAAGCCATGATTTGGGTTCCGGTCTCGACCCCTCCTCGCTCTCTCCTTTTGTCGCCTTTATTGCTATTCTGGTGCTGTTGTTGTTGCTGCCCTTTCACGATGATAATAATATTATAATAATTATGTCTAAAGTAAAAACATACTGCATCACAGTTCAGGCGCCACCATACCATAATTTATTTATTATTTTATTATCTTAATCATAAATCCAAGGCGCCAAGAGACGAACAAAAAGATTAGAGATGGCTTAATGGTGTTTTCGGAGCAACTATTCTGAAGATTTGAATGGCATCAGCGAGATCTAAGCGTGGATCTCCCTCGAGTCATCATTTCACCGTCCCTTTCGCATAAATTGATAAATGATGGGGCTGGTGAATGTTCCCCTCGATCTGCAATTTTTTTTCGTTTCACCGTCATGGATCCATGCGGTCTGTAGGCTTTTCTCCACTTTTACTGCTCATGTCTTCGTTGGATGGATTTAAACCAAAAACCCTCTGGTTATATCTGGCTCAGGTATAAAATAAATGCAAGTGTGAAAATAACATCCACCATGCCGAAAGAAGCGTAACCAGTTATATTGCTCAAATTTATTTATAACAGATATAACTATTTCAAGAAAAAGTTGTCATAAACTATTTCTTAATAATAAAATATTTATCGTTTGAGGTTATTTTAAATATATATATATTTTTTAATTTCTTGATCAAAGGAGCCAGTGGCTTTTTTTTTTTTTTTTTTTAGGTTCCCAGCTTTCACTGCGGCCTTTGGGTGGGAGGTCGAGGGCGAGGGGGTTGGGTTAATCATGTGCACAGGGGCACACATGGGGTTTTTGTACCGCGCTGGTTGTGTGCTGAAGTCTGGGTGGTCTGGGATGAGATTGGGGCGACCCGTGGGGTCGGGCAGGCAGTGAAGGGGACGAGACGGCTTTAAAGCAAGGCGAAAAGTACCCTGTGGTTTCAGTGCCTCACATGGCTGGTGTGGTCACTACCCCGTTCCCACAACCACACGGACTCGATCCCACGCTCCCATTCAACGACTCTCCCTACCCCTATATTCATGGTATAAAATACCGCCCATCATAATTATCTATACCAGTTTTTTTTTTTGTTTGGTTGACCACATCGGCATTGCTATATTTAATTTTATTTATTTATAATATGGTGATAGCACCAATATTTTATATATTTTTTAAAATATAATAATATAAATTTAGCTGTATCACCACTCTTCTTTTATTCCATGTTGTAAATGTCAGTCATTCTATCATAATAGCTGATATGATTGCTTGAAAAATAGTTGTTATATGTTTCAAAAGATGATAATTATTATTATTTTATTATTATTTATTTAATTATATATATTTTGATAAAATATAATAATAAATTTAAAAAAAAGATATATTAAGGTTGGTTACACGGTGAAATCTTTATTTTCCTTGTAGCTCTATACATAAATTCATTAATATCATGTGCTAAAATTGAAGTTTTAACTCTAAGGAGTACGATTATCCTCTTAATAGAAAAACTATGATAAATATTTTTTAATGAAATAATAATGATAATACGATTCGACGTACTAAACGGATGAGGAAACCGTAACATTGCTCATTCCTTCCTACGGCATGACAGCATGATTATATCTTAGATTGTCAAGTTTGGGATTGGGTGGGACAAATAATAAACATCTTTTTACTATTACACCCGTAAATAACGGAAATGGGCCGGTATGATAGACTAGCGGTGCCACTGTTTCAAAAAAGCATGGTCACTACTCACATGCTGATGCCTTGAACGCGACGGACACCCTGACGTGTAAAAGCCTCCGGCTCTCGAAGCCTTCATGGCCAGGCTGGATTTAGAGGAGTCCGCAGTGAAAGCATAAAGGACAAATTGGCCACTTGGCTCGCTTCTTTGGGGTAGGGTGCGTGCGAGAGAGAGAGAGAGCAGCGCAACAAGCTGGTGCCGAGGAAGCTATGGTTAATTGGCTCACCTTAAAAAGTGAGAAGAAGAAGGACGTAAGGAGGCAGAATCCAGCAGTGCCCCTGTTTGCCGTTTCAAACCAATCCAATGGAATCGGAGGCCGCGATGTCTCATCAAGTCAAGCTGCAAGAATATTTTCCTTAGCTCCAAGCACTCTCGGTACCCTCACCTCTCTGCCTTGCTGCCAATGTTTCAACTTCTTAATTATATGTTCCGATGTCCCAAAATCATGGACTCCTTAAACGTTATAGGTGCAAAATAATGGCTGTCATTATTTACTGCTGTAACAAAAATAACGGGCAATTAGAAAATATTGATGTTATTTGATAGTGATATTCATTATAAAATATGTTTTATCTAACACGGGAATTTCTGTCTAAAGAAGACCTTTATTAGGATGGATAGCGAAAATGTTAAATATTTATGATGTTTCCTAGGTCTTACTTAGTTTATCAGGAAATAAAATAATTTTTGCCCCTATTACTTGCTATTGCTGCAATGCTCCAAGTTGAGAAGAAATGGTTGAGGCCGGTGCAAATTCAAGATGAAGCTTGGTGGTCGGCTAGGATCCGAGAATAGCTAGACATATTCTTAGGACATGCAAGTAAGTTCAATCACTGAAGATTCTTCAATAATGAATCTATTGATGCTTAAGTCAGTTGAAACTTTAAAAATAGAATGAAAGAAAAACAGTAAGTGGATGCTTTTAAGCTCAAAAAAAGCTTATTGAAAAGATTCTATATCTTTTTCTTTTATAGAGGAGAAAGAGTATGTTACCTTGATTATTGATAACTATTACAGAGAATCATAGTCCATAAGGGATCGTAGATAGTTGGTAATTAAGTGGCATTAACTCGTGTACCATGTTGTACCGTAACCATCAAAAGTTAATGCTCGTCATTTGAGAGACGTGGTGTTGATCCATATTCATTTCATAATGGCCATCCCTTGATCTTTTATAGTCGTCAGCTAAATTCATCGGTATCAATCCAACCATTGGTCATTGGTAGTATGATAATATCCTCGATTGTTACTTGAGGACGACATCCAAAGACAAAATCTGATGGAGTTGTTTGCTTCCTTTTAGTTTCAAGGGACCAAGTTAGGATCATAGTAATGAGGATTCTCTCACAAAAGGAATATAGCATTCAGATAATACTTTTTGCCGAGATCCATCTTGGTGTTGAAAGAGTAAGACATCCGGATAATGCTTGCCATTTGAAATTCATCTTGGTATTCCAACCAAACCAAAGAAAATGTTTGAGGATGAGCCTCGAGGATAAAGACCGAGTTGGATTAACCCCATAACACTTGCTATAGCAGAAAATACGATGTAATAACCAAAAAAATATTATTTAATTACCTCATATTTGAATAAAAATTTTTTATTTAATTTTAATTAAAAAATATTAGTTTATTCGAATGAGGTATAAAAATTTCAAATGATAATAGTTAGTCACATTAGAGTCACCATTGTGCCATAGTGATTATTATTTTTAAAATTTTTCATGTAATACAAACTGTGGAATAGAATTCATTGGTGAATCTAAACACCTCCGTGTCTCCTGATTTTTATCATCATATCCTTTGTGCATGTCATTGTCTACTATGTAGAATGAAGAAAGGCTCTAAATTATTATTATTATGTTTTCATATATGCCCCATTAATTTGGCTTATTACATATTTATAATTAAAAAAATCACCATCTATATGTATATCCATCAAATCATCATATTTCTATAATAATGTTCATTCTATTAGATTTTTGTTAGTGAATTAACAAATAATCATTTTAATTATAAAATGATACTTCTTTCCTTCAACATTAATTCATTGAGGAAAAAAAAATCAACACTTGGTTCGTATAATTTTGTATAAATTTTTCAAAAATATTAATGTAAAAAGGTAATAAGTTTCTCTCTTTTTTTTCTTTCAAGGCATTTAATTATTAATATCATTAGCCAAAAGTATAATGGAAGGGGTATTATTGCATAACAAGATGATTTTAGAAATATATTTGTAAATAGTAATTTTCTAAAAGTAAAATATAATAAGCCACATTGTCAAGGTTGTATATGCAAAAATTCTAATTAATTTACGGTTGCTACAGCTTTATGTTGTGTTATGTAGTTTCCAACCGTTTGGCCATTTATATCACGCAAGGAGATCTACATGACCCAAGAAAAAGAAAAAAAGATTGAAAGTATTGAAGCTTGCAGTGGTGATTATTCTTTCGATAACCGGAGTTCAGATCAATATGGTCATCAGGATCCACGTTCATAAAAGCTGGCTCATAGCCGATCCAAAATTTTGGTCGGGCGCCAGCTTAACGGTTCCACACGGTGTGCGACCCAAACCGAACAAAACCCAACTCCACTGTTGAACTAGAACAGTACGGATATGGTGCCACAAAGGCGTCACGTCCTATCAAAGAAGGACAGGTATGTTTGTTTTTGCCGCAAGGGGAGGAGAACGGGCGAAAGTTCCCAAAATATCCCATCAGGCCATCACAGGCCAACTCTTTTTACAACTGTTCGACTAAGACTCGTTGTTTATTTTAATGGTAACGCCATCAGGTGACAACAAGAAAAGCTTATCTAGCCCTAACTTCAGATTAAGATTGGGCCACAGCTTCGCATATAGCTTATCATGGGAGCTCTAATCAGTGGTGGTTTGGAACTCGAGGCCGTCACAAATGTTAATATTACACCCACTCTCGCATACACCAGTCCGTGGTTACAAGTACATTACATGATAGGGACATGGAGTGAGTAAAAGCTCAGCCGCTTTTGAAGACCAAATGGTTCCCATTATTGCTGTGGTGGTTGTGGTTTTTTGGACTGGAAGTATCCAATTGGACTCTGTTATGGAGCCGAAATGTCTTTGTCGAGCATGGGGAATTATTAAGCATCTCCCTTTCAGACTATAGGAATAATGGTTGGGCGTTGGCTGGTTCCAATCTTTGTGCACCACTTCCAGTTATAAGTGTAAACTTCTCTATTTATAATTAGGAGTGTGTTACGGTGTTTAGGCTTCGGAAACACTGGCATCGGCTCGGTTTGACCAGGAAAGGGCGGGGATTGCACGGGTTAGGTCCACTGCCAAGAATAAACGCCATTACAGGCTGAGGGCAGTGCACGTGGAGCTTTCAGAGTCGTGTTGGAAGCATGATGCGATGCTTGTCCCCAAGTGCGTTAGGAAGTGATCGCATTCCCAATGTTAATTTCTGTAGAATATTGTACATGCAACGGACCGACTCCCATCGCATCAGCAGATATTTGAAGAGTATGGTGCCAAATTTACATGAAAAAAAATATGTCTATTTTTAAATGCAAATTTTCCACGCAATCTGACACCAAAATATTTATAATAATAAAGCACTATAAAGTTATTTGTAGCTGGAAGAGGAGAAAAGAGGGAGGGTGCAGCATGCACAATATGCCATCAATCACTGTGGTATATTGTAGTTCCATGACATATATAATCAAGAGATGGCAATGGCTGATATGTAGTCCTTTTCTCAATTATTAGGAAAATTTATCCTCAAAACTTCATTGTTTTAGAAGAATTATAGCATGTTATTTGGGATTGATTATGATTCTTAAGGATGTGACAATAACTAGTAGGCATGAGAGTTCTAAGGTTAATTTCTGAGTAGCTTTATACATCATCCCAAGACATCTATTATCATATAAAAATATATAAGAAATTACTGTACATGTATGTGTATGCATGTGCACATGTGCCCAAGATACCAAGAAAGTGTGTAATATTTATACGAGATCGGCAAACTTACGGAGGAGCGTGAATAAAATTGTAGGTTTTACCGATAAACAATAACAGTAAAACTAAGGTCAATTTAGCATCTTAATTTTCTAGGAGGTACAATCATCTTAATTAGGTGTACATAAAAACAGGGTATATTCCATCTCATCATTAATCTAGACTTGGTACTTGCTCGTTTGATTGGGTAGGACAAAACCATGGAGGTGCTAATTAAAGCGATCAGTATATGTAACTATACATCAGTGATGTGACAATACTATGCTCTTACTCACTTTCTCATCTCCTCTCTTTACTTCTAGACTTTTTTTTTGCTTTGTTTTTCTGAGAAATATCTTTCGTACTAGCATTCCATGTTATCATTAATCTCACAGGGAGATGAGCTTTTTGGTAAATATGTGAAGATAGTTATTAATAAGAAAAGAAAAAGGTTCACGCTATCAAATATATATATATATATATATATTCCTAGCTCAGAAAAGGGATCTTAGTCATTTCAATTGTACTGATTGATGAGTCATTTCTTGACTGCCAAGACTGAAATAGCCATGATTGAAAATATCCTGGAAAACATCGATTGGGATAAGTAGCCTGAATTAATTCAGTTGATGGTCATTACTAAGATAATCCTTGATTGCTCAACGTCGTCTTCTTCACAACTTAGTTAAAGTTCATGCAGATTTCCTCTCACATATACAATACGACTAGTTATTATTGCCTCTTCAAACTCATTAGTATATCACGGTGGTTTCCATGCACCAGCTTAAACTTGCACACTTTGCCTTAGTTGACATGGTAGGTATAGGTAGATGAATAGAGATAATAATAATTTGACAACACATTGCTTCAATCAAAGCGTTTCCCTCTCCAGAGCTCACAAAACCACCTCCATTAGAACCCTAATATATTATTATTTCATTAATTCTCCTCCTAGCGCATCACCTTGCTCTCCATCTTACAGAATATCTACTTTGTTGAAAAGCCACCAATATAAGTTATGCAACTATACAAGCAATCAGAAATTTTCTTATCCAGTTCTAAGTCATATCTATAAAGAATTTATAAACACATGCATACAGACTTCCATCTAGCCACCCACCGACCTACATAAAAATCTCACATCATTGGTTGGTCTGATTTTCCTTTCATAGTTCATTCCATGAAAATATATACCACCATGCATGTCATCCAAACTATAAAAATAGAAATCTTGGATTTAAAGAATTACACTGGAATGGCATAGGTTGATATGAATATCATAAGTTGAAGAATTTATTTTATGCACGCACGTTTTTTATTCTTCATCTCCATCATTTAATGTTATCCCTTCCCTTAGTACTTAAATGGACTAGAATAACTTACATAGGACCTAAAAATCTAAATTATAATGCACGGGATGCATAGATCTCCATGATTTGCTCACAAGGATTAGACTTAATTGCTAGATAATCCTATCTAAGATTAATGGCCCAATTCTTTTTGTTTATGTTGCAGGATGAGGGAGATAGGCAATTAATAGGGCCAGTTTTGTCCAAGGCCTATGGGTAACATGTCATACATTGCCTAGGATATTGGCCTTATGCTAGACAACTTATTGTTGTCCAATGTGGGATTGCAGTGTTTGCCTAAAAGTGGCATCTTCACAAGGCATTGTATGAGAGGTTGTTGGTTGATCTCATGGGCTGGGTCCCACAAAACGATGACTCCCCGCAAGTTTCGCTGCTTGCCGGTGCATGGCACATGGGATTAGTATCTTCTTGGTACATGAATCCAACGAGGAAATCCTACAGGACTTGCTGGGATTGATCCGTACCTGCTGCTAAACAGCAAAGATTTATATATAAGATCATCTCTGACTACAGAAAATAGGCTTCATGCAACCCCCATATAGTGTTTTGAATAGGCTCTTCGATCCTAAAAATGGAGCAATATGGATCAAAGATGGAGATGAAAAACCAAGACTACGATTGGATCGGATTCTTTTTGAACGGTGCAGGCTTGTGTTTTAAGTGCACTCAGTAATGTCTAACATTAATGTCATATCAGTTTGATGCCACGAATGAGTAACTGAGGATGGTAACTTCACGGGAAAGCAAGTACATGTTAAGATGCCTGAAAGCATGTTTTTTTTTTTTAGCTAATTGGACACAAACTTTACCCTGGAATTGCTCTGGAGCAACCCCTAGAAGGGAGGTTGCTTTTCCCGTTAAGTAATGCTAATGCACGTACTTTTAAATTAAATAAGCTAATGACAAGGCTTTTTACTTGTTTAAAAATATCTCTCTATTTTGTGGAGCCACGGTGGTGGTCTCGGTGGAGCTCATCATCAATGACAGCATTCATTTGTCATTTGCGCGGACAGTGTCTTGCTCAGGACTGAAAAGAAAATAGAGACTGAGGCCCACCACCAGGGCGTAATCAATTTGCCTGCATGATTGGCTTCTCTCTCTCTCTCTCTCTCTCTCTCACCATATGCCTTTGAATCACTGCTTACTACTGTAACAAGAAAAAAAAAACACTACTTTCAGTAACACCGGTCCTTTTCCTTTTCCCCTTGCCATAGTTCCCCATTCTTTGCAGATAAAAATTAAAAAGCATCAAAGGCACTTCAAAAAGCCAATTTCTTCTGCTTCCTATCAAGCTTCTCAGTGTCAACCATCAGGTGAAATCTCTCTCTCTCTCTCTCTCTCTCTCTCTCTCTCTCTACTACTGGCAGTGCATGGGGGAAGGTGGCTTTACATGTGCAATGTTTTACCGTCCTTTTCTCTGAAGAGATTTTATCATGTCATAATAAATCAAGGAGGCAGTGGAGATGTACCACATGCTGTTCCTCTCCAAGGTGTGATGATTAAACTAAATCTACCACCTCCCCCGCCCCACCCTGCCTCACCACTGATTCAGCTCCATGTGATGATGTCAGTCTCTGTCCTCCACACCTTCCCCTCCGTCAATACCTCAGTAATTACTGCAATGATGGAAGTTAATGCAAAGAGAATTTGGAGTTTGCTTACTCTAGGTGAGATGCACCGAACATGGCAATCCTCAAGAAAGCAGCCCAACCACTCAATTTCATACAAGGGATAAGATCCAACAACCTAAGCAGTATTAAACCAATGATAGAATCATACAATTGCTGTTGGACTGCTGCTGCCTAGGAGGGCAGGTTGGTCATTAGGGTTCTTTGTTTTGTTCCATCCTCTGACCTCACTCCACCAAATATAGAGGATATGGGATTATGTTAAGATGAGTTGTTCTTTTTTTTCTTTTTTTTCCTCACCAATCCTTCTCGATATAATTGCTCACTAGGAAATGTGATCACATATCTAGTAGATCAATTGACCACATATTTGTACACCCTATGAGAAGAAGTTGGAGAAAAGGAGGGCTTAATGAGTCTTAGGATTGATTATTCCTTCACTCAAGTCTCTTGTAGCAGTTGGAATCCCTCCAAGCTCCTTTTCTGTACTAGAGCGCACAACACCATACTTGAAAAGGTGAGCGGGGGATGAGGGGAACCGAACCAAACCCCCATGTGAGCATCAGCTGGATTTCAAGTCACAACCGAGCTTTACGGACGGAAATGGGTGGAGCTTTTCCCTTTATTTTTTTTTTCCTTCTCTCTCTCTCTTGGAGTGAGGGGTTGGGTGGAGAAAGCTGCAATCTTTTACTGGGCCAAACGCTGCTTCAGTGCAGACAACTCATTTCCATCCCGGTGGTGGCTTTCGGATGGATGTGACCATGGCCCGTAGCACCTGCCTTCCCCACTTTCATCAAATTGGCTTATTTAAAATGTTGTTCCCCTTTCACTCCAAATAAAAAGAAGAAGAAGAATAAATGTTCTTCTCCTCTGCCCTTTAGAGCTCTCCCTTCCTGTAGCTTTCCCTTGAATAATTGGACAATTAAAGATCGGATAAGAATCATCAGATCATATGGGAGATGTATACTCTATGATGCACATCCATGTGTGGGACTTTCCTGCCTTCCTCCAGTATCTTTACATAGCCAGCAAAAAATAGCTCACGTCCCCACCACTAATATTTTTTAAACAGGCCCATCAAAACAACCAGCGTATGGTGCTTTAAAGTGCTATCTAATGATGGGTCTTGCTTTTTAGGTTTTATGATTCCATATGTATTTGCTTTCTAAGCTGATGATTCCATTTGTATGCGCCCTTGTGTCTTTCTATATATTTTATGTCCTTCAGGTAGTCGCCTTTACCAAGGTCCAAGGTCTTTTTAGTATGCTCGCATCTCGTCCATCCGGAGACATTAAAGATGCACGTTGGAGAAATTTTATCATTTCACCACTGTACATTGTTGAGGAATATTTCTTCTGTGATGATTAAAACTTGACAGGAGAGTGATTTAAAACTAAAAAAAAAAAATCTAAACATTCATGAAAATTTCAAAGGCATATCAGATAACTAATAACTAGCAAAAAATACTTTATACATAATTCAGAAAACTAGTAACTAAACAATAAATAAATTGTGGATGTTAAGTAATTAGGAACAAGTATGGAAGATACAGATAAAACAATATCTGAGTAACACTAGGACTGCTAAGATCATGCGTCATCTATTTGTAATTGATGAGTGTTTCTCAAAGAAGTCATCAATAATTTATTTTAAATTACAAAACTTGCGTACAAATAATACCAACAATAATAGGATTACCTTGCTTAGAAAAAAATCAAGAAAGACTCCTAACATTTTAGACAAAATTGCTACTATAATATCAATGCATATTCTAATTAGGGATGGCTATACTTCAAATGTTTAACTTGATAGATCAGATGACATGTTTGATAAAATGGTTAGATTCGCTCTGGATTTTTGATCTATTTAATAAATAAATTGAGTTTAGGTTGATGGATTATTTTTTACCTAATCCAATCCGACCAAACTGCCCCAATCTGATTCTAATCCCTCCCCCACCCCCTTCTCTCTCTTATATGGGTGTGCGTATACCATATGGATGAATTATGTGCACATGCTTGGAGGCATTAGTTTATTATTGGCCGTGGCCCGTCGGTCTGTCCCTGGTGCCCAGTTCATTTTGGAGCCTTTGACACCCACTCCAAGGTTGTGCAGATTATTTCTTGCAAGAAAATCAAAATCCAATCCGGCCCAAAGGTGTGGATCACCCTCTCCCACACTCCCCCACCATCACGCACCAACCTATGCACCCATAAGAAATTGAGCATCGCTTTATAGTACTCCTCGCAATCTTTGTAGCCTTAAAGGTTGCAGGACCAGAGCTTAGCTTTCCATACCAATTAGTGGAGAGGAAATGGAAAAAAGGGCAGGCACTCGGCCACAACCAGACCATCATCCTAATGGTGTAACAACTAACAGAAAGATAATGAAGACATTTCTCTAAATTAAATCGATGTGGGGATCGAGCCCACCAAAGATGTCCATTAGATATAGAGCGTTAGTTAGGTGATCCTTGTCATATAAGGCACTCCTCCACCCTCTCTTTTCTTTGCCAATGATTATAGCAGCAATAAGACCAGCTGTACTGATAATGTAAACATAAAAAGTAGTCCCGTTGATCTGGGATCGAGAACATGGATCCTACGTCGTTGACTAAAATTTAAACCTATGATATTAGAAGGAATCATCCTCTAATTTTTTTTTCCGAGAACAAACGGTAAAACCATGAACATTTCATTAGACCATGAAATGTAGCGAGGGAGGGATTTGGATCCAAATCTCTTGTACAGATGAAGGAGAGGCTGTACTAGCTCAGCAAGATGGCACCCTTCGGTCTTCTTTACTCTCCCAATTCTCTATTAAACTGTCGAAAAATTTTGATCCTCCCCTGCATGGTGCTGCTCATGAGATACCGAGTGGAGTTATTTCGCATTATTATTTTTTTAAGCTGACTTTATCAAAATTCCTTGAATCGTTTGCTTATCATGCTCGTCATGGGTCTCCAAATTATCTTCTCAAATATTAGACCTCAAAATTGACCCTCTTACATGAATGCATATACCCAATCCATTTTGAACAGGTTTCGCTCATTCTATTCTCTGTCGATGCCACTTCCCACCAAAAGCATTAATGTCTAGTTTTGTGAAAAATTGCATTAATTGGACTGGAACAGTCTCCAACTAACTTGGTGTAAATTGCAGCACTTCTTTCTTCAACAGCAGAGGATATAACGATGATGCTTCTCCTGCACCAAACTTAGATTAGTAATATTGGTTGCTTCCCCAGTTCGAAGTGTCACGTTAGCTTGGCCCATACTTGATTCTTTCGATAACCCACCATCATCAGAAGACTGCAGATAAAAGCAAGAGGAATCTGAAATCCTATGGTAGCATCAAACAATCCAGACAAAAGCAAGCTCTACTTTTGCTAGAATAACAACCACTATCAACATCCAATAATGTGGTCCGACTACAAAAAGGATCAAGCTAAGGCTTGATAGAGCAGCATGTTTGGTTCACCTTAGCTATCATATTTAAGCCAATGAGATGCCACCTACATGAACTCCTCGTCAAGATCTAGCTCAATTTGGTGCTGTGGCTGTTTGTCCACCTACCTTTTGATGATTTAACAAGGAATACTTGTCCCAGTGATTGATTGATTAGAAACTTCATGCATACCGTCCATTTGTAATATTCGCAGAAAGTAGTGTTCGATGTCAGAGAATCACATTTAATAGCGTGCATTAGCATGATAAGCAATCTCTACTTCTTCTAGTTGGAACTGGATTTCTCTTCCGACAGTATATGACTTGGAAAAGGGCATATGAATCTATGAATGAAGCATTCAAATTCTATCAAAGCAACCAAGGTTTTATTCGAGCCAAGCTGAAGTGGTGGTCCTCGTTTAAATTCTTTTAAGACCCGGAAGACATGCAAGTAAATTGTGATGAATGGCAAGAATTAATTGCTAAAGGTAGCTGTCATAGAGTAATTTATGCCTCAATGTAGTCTTTTTGCTCTACAGCGGTTTTCCTCTCTCCCCGCTATTCCCTTCTTTTTCCACCTCGTTACGGCCTTCGCTTGTTCCATAACCCTCAGATCAAAATTTTAGTTGAAATGGACGCAGCATATTTAGGAAGGAAATGCTCTTGAACTTAATCATGATGGAACTGAGGAAAAGAATGATTAAACTAGCTATGAATGCACATTTACTCACAGTAACTACTGTTACACCACATCCTACCTAGACTACAAATTGCTTCAGCGCAAGAATACAAATATCATATTATTGTGAAAGCTTATATACATTTGCACAGAGCAGAGCAAGACAAATGTCGTTCATCATTGTAGACATTATCAAGAGAAGTGCAGTGAGGTAGACATTACTCATCATAGTCTGAGTACTTCTAGAAGGGGTAAAACAATTGGAAACCATTGTTCTCAGAGTCGTTATCCTGTCGATTTGGTAAATTAGAGGAAAATAAAGGAGTCAAGAATGACATGGATACATATTAACTTAAATGAACTTTGAAAAATATAAACGATCCTGTTTCAGAAATATTAGTGCAGATGACAATCAGTTTGTGATAGATAAGAATTTAAAGCAGCAAGAAATGTACTCAGAGATCACAAATATAGATCCAGAAACAACCTTCGCACCTATTGAACAATGATGTATGACCGAGGCTGTACATGAATTGCATCGGCAGTATGGTCAAATGTTCTGAACGTGGAACCTTATCAGAGATGCCAAGCAACCGAAGCAATATGTCCTTAACAAGGTTGTCGGCTTGCCTAGGCGAGGCCAGGCGGTGGATCACGGGTGCCTGGTCGCGTAGGCGGCCACCTTGGAAAGAAAGCTCTTCAAACTTTCATAATAAGTGCTTTTAACATGCATACATACAAACATATGTTTTTTTAATTTTTTTTAACTTATATCAGATCATGAACCTATTTGTTATGCCTAAAAAGTCCGAAGACCAAAATCTACAAGGATAGCAATACAAATATTGCTGCCACTTCAACATCCAACAAATTGTAGAATGCTTGGCGGCCAGCACCGAGCAAGAAACAGGAGGCAAACAGTCTAGAAACCACCGAGTAGAACAAAAGTGAAAATTTAGGAAGGTGGAACAATGGCTCGATGAAGAAGAGGTGTGCTGATCGCTACAACCGCCGCTGCCAATCATCATTATCACCTGACCTATTGGTATACACTGATTAGCCCACTGGGTACTACCAGATTGGTGGTAGCCTTCGCTTATAAGAAAACTGGAAAAGAAACCTTTAAGGAGTAAGGGTTAAGCGCGCTTGGTCAAGGCAGCCCAGCCATGTTAAGTATTTAGGCAGATGCCTTGGTGCCTAGGCACCCTCTTTTAACAATATTAGTCCTTAAACACTATAAAGCAGGAGAGCTTATCTATGGTCTCAGAACATGCAACAAAAAAAGTGCATAACCCTCAAAACCAAAACAAAAATAAATCCAGAAGATTATTTCATGTGCATCATTAATATAGTAGCCTATTATCTCATTAAAAGCTAATTAAAGAGAACTTATAGTTTTATAAAACAACAAAGTGGAAAAGTCATACTTATTCTACATCCATTATTACAACAAACCACATAGCCATATTCTAGACAATTAGAAATATCTGGTGAAAATAACCATGTCTAAGAAATTGTTGGAAGTTAATTTGTGATTAATGTTAGTGAAAGTTCAACGGTCTAGTCATTACTATGCTGTGAAAATCAAAGAGTCATGTAACTCTTAAATCAAAGAGTCAACTTAGGAAAACTAAAGGTTATTTAGAAAATCAAGGTTTACTTTGTATTCATGAGGATAGTCTAAGAGTTACCTTCATGTATCCATATATAGGACCTTATATAATGAGTTCAGTAGTGTGGAGAAATCTATGATTCTATAGCATAAAAGTATTATCTTATCCTCCCACTCCAAGTATTTTCTATGAGCATCATATTCTTTCAAAGCAATTCTACGATTCCTACTATCAATAGTATTTGAGTTTGTGATTGTATCCATCACTCTTCTAATATTTGGTATCAGAGCAGGATCGATTCTACCGCAACTATCAAAGCACAGGGTTGATTCTACAGCAACTTTCAAAGCCAAAGTTTTATAAAGCCACATAATTAGAGAACCTCAAAGCCACAGAGCTAGAGAGCTTGAGAGTTTTTTGAGAAAGTAAAAATAATAATAATAAGTGCCACTATTTTTCAGTAAAATTGAGAGATTAAAGCAAAAAAAAAAAAACTCTTTATCAACAACAACAAATGTAAGAAATGGAGGGTAAAATGTCTATATCTATGGTTGCACCATTCAAATTGATGCTCAAAAGGGTACTTGAAAAATTGAATTTGTCACCAATAAGGTACATGTGAAAAATCTAAACCAGATCATTTATCAATCTGTCTAGCAACAGTTAAGTTTGAAGACTCGAGTGAAAGATTAATGATTGATGGTCATGTAAGTGTTACAAAGAAAGAAGCTGAGAATGATGCTGCGCTACAAGCAATCAAATATTTGAAAGGTATTTATAATATTATCATTAAAGATGTTCATTTTGTAGAGATGGATGAAGTTAAGACTATTATGAAAGATTTGTATGAAAGTCATAAACATTTAAAGAAAAGTTATGAAGACGCGATGAAAGAACTAAATAAGTGAAAGCTGAAGATGGAAAAAGAGTGATTGAAGAAGATACTGAGACAATGTTAGAAGAGTGATTGGCATAATCACAAACTCAAATACTACTGATAGTAGGAATTATAGAATTGCTTTGAAAGAATATGATGCTCATAGAAAATTTTTAGAGTGGAAGGATAAGATAATACTCTTATATTATAGAATCATAGATTACTCTACACTACTTGACTCGTTACATAAGATCTTATATATAGATACATGAAGATGACTCTTAGGCTACCCTCATGAATACAAAGTAACCCTTGATTTTCTAAATGACCATTATCTTTTCTAAGTTGACTCTTTGATTTCCACAATATAGTAATGACTAGACTATTGAACTTTCACAAACATTAATTACAAATTAACTTCCAACAACTCCCTTTAATATGTAATTTTCATAATATCTTTAATCATGAATTTGGACCACAACCTGAAGGAAAATCATGTATAGCATAAGCTCTTCTTTTTGTTCCACGAGAATGTGTCCCAGTGTTTTCTTCAATCACTCTTTCTTCCATCTCCAGCTTGCTCTTTCATTGCATCTTCATAACTTTTCTTTAAATATGCATGACTTTCATACAAATCTTTCATAATAGTCTTGACTTCATCCATCTCTACAAAAATGAACATACTTAATAATAATATTATAAATATCTTTTAAATATTTAATTGCTTGTAGCGCAGCATCATTCTTAGCTTCTTTCTTTGTAACACTTGCACGACTATCGATCATTAATCTTTCACTCGAGTCTTCAAACTCAACTGTTGCTACAAAAATTAGTAAATGATCTGGTCAAGATTTTTCACATATATACCTTGCTGGTGATAAATTCAATCTTTCAAGTACCTCTTTGAGAATCAATTTGAATGGTGCAACCACAGATATAGACATTTCATCCTCCATTTCATAAATTTGTTGTTGATAAAGAGATTTTTTCTTTTGCTTCAACCTCTCAATTTTACTAAAAAACAACTACACTTGTTATTGTTTTTTTTTATTTTCTCAAAAAACTCTCAAGCTCTCTAGCTATGAGATTCTCTAATTCTATGGCTCTATGGCACTCTAGCTCTGAAAGTTGTTGTAGAATCAATCCTATACTTTAATAGTTGCAGTAGAATCGATCTTGCTCTGATACCAAATGTTAGAAGGGTGATGGGGACAATCACAAACTCAAATACTACTGATAGTAGGAATTATGAAATTGCTTTAAAAGAATATGATGCTCATAGAAAATACTTGAAGTAGGAGTATAAGATAATACTCTTATATTATAGAATCATAGATTACTGCACACTACTTGACTCATTACATAAGGTCTTATATATAGATACATGAAGGTGACTCTTAGGCTATCCTCATGGATATAAAGTAACCTTTGATTTTCTAAATGATCTTTAGTTTTTCTAAGTTGACCCTTTGATTTAAAAGTTACGTGACTCTTTGATTTCCACAACATAGTAATGACAAGACTCTTGATCTTTCACTAACATTAATTATAAATTAACTTCCAACAAAAACTAAGGGTCATTTAGAAAATCAAGGATTACATTCATGAGGGTAGCCTAAGAGTCACCTTCATATATCTATGTATAGAACCTTATGTAATGAGTCAAGTAGTGTGGAGTAATCTATGATTCTATAATATAAAAGTATTATCTTATCCTTGCACTCCAAGTATTTTCTATAAGTATCATATTCTTTCAAAATAATTCCATAATTCCTACTATCAGAAGTATTTAAGTTTGTGATTGTGCCCATCACTTTTTAACATTCGGTATCAGAGCAAGATCGATCATACCATAACTATCAAAGCATAGGATTGATTCTACAATAATTTCCAGAGCCAGAGTGCCATAGAACCACAGAATCAGAGAACCTCGAAGCCACAGAGCTAGAGAGCTTGAGAGTTTTCTGAGAAAGTAAAATTTTTTTTGTAGTAACAGTTGAGTTTGAAGACTCGAGTGAAAGATTAATGATTGATGATCATGCAAGTGTTATAAAGAAAGAAGTTGAGAATGATACTATGCTATAAGCAATCAAATATTTGAAAGGTACTTATAATATTATCATTAACGATGTTCATTTTGTAAAGATGGATGAAGTTAAGACTATTATGAAAGATTTGTATGAAAGTCATGAACATTTGAAAAAAAGTTATGAAGACACATTGAAAGAGCTGCATGAGTTAAAGTTGAAAATGGAAGAAAGAGTGATTGAAGAAGACACTGGGGCACATTCTTGTGGAACAAAAAGAACTTATACTGTACGCTATTTTTCTCCTGGTTGCGGTTCAAATTCGTGATTAAAGATGTTATAAAAATTACAAATTAAGGGAAGGTGTTGGAAGTTAATTTGTAATTAATGTTAGTGAAAGTTCAAGAGTCTATGTTGTGGAAATCAAAAAGTCATGTAACTCTTAAATCAAAGAGTCAATTTAGAAAAACTAAAGATCATTTAGAAAATCAAGGGTTACTTTATATTCATAAGGGTAGCCTAAGAGTCATCTTCATGTATCTATATATAGGACCTTATGTAATGAGTCAAGTAGTGTGGAGTAATCTATGATTCTATAATATAAGAGTATTATCTTATTCTCCTACTCCAAGTATTTTCTGTGAGCATTATATTCTTTCAAAGCAATTCCATAATTCCTCCTATCAGTAGTATTTGAGTTGGTGATTGTGCCTATCACCCTTCTAACATTTCTACAACTTAGTAATGACTAGACCCTTATACCAAATGTTAGAAGGATGATGGGCACAATCACAAACTCAAATACTACTGATAGTAGAAATTATTGAATTGCTTTGAAAGAATATGATGCTCATAGAAAATACTTGGGAGTAGAAGAATAAGATAATACTCTTATATTATAAAATCATAGATTACTCCACACTTGAAAGTTTTTTTCTTCAATTGTAAGCTTGGATTGAAATGCTTGTTCTAATGGTTGAACTGAAAACCTATTCATTCTTTGTTCATGTGCCTCTAATGATTCCATTAGTTCATGCAAGGTAAGAATAGATAAATCCTTTGATTCTTCAATTACAGCAACAATATGATCAAATTTAGCAGTCAAGCTTCTCAAAATTTTCTCAACAATCTTCTTATCTTGAATAGTATCACTATAGCTTCTAATTTGATTAATAATTCTAACAACTCTATAGAAGAAATGATCTTTCATTGCTTAATTATCAAAATCTCTCCATAAGGATTGAAGCTTAATAGAAACAACTTTGTTGGAGCCTTAAAACTCATTTTTTAGGATTTTCAATGGATCTTTAGATTTATTTGTACCCATAATTCTAGGAAAGATGGTTTTGCTTACCCCTTGCTGAATAAGAAGTAAAACTCTTGCATCCCTTCTTTTGTTCTCTTTATACTCTCTTTGCTTTGCTTGAGTCCATGTTGTAAATGCTTCTTGATTTGCTGGTTCTTCATAGCCATCTTCAATTAAGTCTTACAAATCTTGTAAGATGAAGAGAGTCCGTATTTGAATGCTCTAAAAATCATAGCTCTCACCGTTGAAGACTGGCAATAGACTATGCATGTAGTTGAAGGTGGTATTGTTTGTACTTGCATTAGAACTTGTTGCTATGATAGAGTTGAATGGAGAAATAGGACTTAGATAGATGAAATAAGGTAAAGTTCAAGCGCTTTGAATGGAATTAGAAACAAGAAAAAACCTTACTCTGATACCAAATTTGTTGGGTACAAGAAGAAATATAGAAAACAAGATGCAAAACTAAGAACTTTTTAATCATGAGAAGCAAATTTTCATTATAGTGGAGTGGTACTAGAGGTTTTCAAAATGGCTTACTTTGCCCAAGGATCTAGACACCTATTTATAGATACAAAGGTAACTCTTAGGCTATCCCTCATGAATACATAAGTTATCCTTTAATCTCCATGACTTGTAAGTTTACTTAATAAGACTCTTTAATCTCCACATTATATTAAATACTAGAGTTATATAACTCTTTGATCTCTACAATACATTAATAACAAGAGTTACATAACTCTTGAACTTGCTAATCTTAATGATAGAGTTAATTACAAATTAACTTCCGACACCCCTCTTAATTTGTAATTTTCATAATATCTCTTGCTTGCTGAAATTTTTCAATTGTAACCGGTTTGGTGAAGACATCAGCCAGCTGCTCATTGGTGTTGACAAATTCTACTTGTATATCTCCTTTCTCGACCAAGTCTCGAATGAAATGATAACGGATATCGATGTGTTTTGTCCTGCTATGAAATGCTGGATTTTTTGACATGGCAATGGCAGACATATTATCACATCGGATAATTATTGGATCTTGTTCAATATGTTGCAAATTAGAGAGAATTCTCTTGAGCCAAATTGCTTCACATGTTGCATCAGTTATTGAAATATACTCAGCCTCCACAGATGAAATGACTTTTGTTCCCAAACAAAATACATAACCTAAAGTGCTTTTGCGATCATCAAGAGAGCCTACCCAATCACTATTAGAATATCCAACAAGCTTGTTAGAATTTTCCATTTCATACATCAAGCCCAGCTTTTTGGTGCCTTATAGATAGTGAAGAATCCTCTTAGCTGCTGCATAATGAAGCTTGTTTGGTTAACTCATGAACCTGGATAAGAGACTAACAGGAAAAACAATATCTGGTCTTGTATTTGTTAGATAAATAAGTGAGCCAACTAGACTTCTATAAGATGTGGCATCAACCTTTTGAGCACCATCATGTAATTGAAAATTTTCGTTCTTGGACATTAGAGTTGCTACAGGCTTGTAATTAGACATATGAAAGTTTTTTAACAAGTCTTCAATATATTTTTCTTGTGACATAGATATCTTTCCTTTTGATTGCTTAACTTGAATGCCAAGAAAATACCTCATAAGGTCCAGATCAATCATTTCATACTCCTCCATCATTGCCTTTTTAAATTCTTCTATCATAATGGTATTAGTGCTGGTGCAAATAAGATCATCAACATATAAACTATTGATGCAGAATTTGGTTGACGCCGGATCGAGCTGGAGTCGAGGAAGACGAGGTCGCCATCGGTAACCTGCAAAACAAAGTTCCGTCCGAAGTTGGTGGTGGTGACTCCGGTAGGACCCTCCGACGGTCAAGTTTGCTTTTCTGGCCAACAGAAATAGAGTGCTCAGAGAGGAGTTCGGCAGAATTTTAGGAAGGAGAAGAAAGCTTAGCCAAAATGTATCCGGAGGGTCCCTTTTTATAGACGAAGCTTGTTGTAACTGCCTTGATAAATGATTGTCGTAACCGTCCTTGATAAATGACAATCGTGATTGTCCTGATAAATGACAATCATAATTATCCTAATGAATGATGTTCGTGATTGTCCTGATAAATGCCAATTGTAACCGTTCAATAGTGGGATCGCCTGTAGAAATCCGACTGCTAGAGGAGTCCGGAAGAAGTCCCGCTCTTGAAGAAATCTGATTGCTGGAGGAATTCGGAAGGAGTTTCACTCTTGAAGAAATTCGATTGCTGGAGGAGTTCGCAAGGAGTCCGGCTTTTGGAGGAGTTCGGAAGGAGTTTGGCTCCTAAAGAAATCCGACTGGTGGAGGAATCCGAAAGGAGTCCGGCTCCTGGAGAAATTCGATTGCTGAAAAAGTCTGAAATCTGATTGCTAGAGGAGTTCGGCTTCCGTAGAAGCCCGACTGCTGGAGTCCGGAAGAAGTTCGGCTCCTGTAGAAGTCCGATTGCTGGAGGAGTCCGAAAGAAGTTCGGCTTCTGTAGAAGCTCGATTGCTGGAGGAGTCCAGAAGGAGTTCGGCTTCCATAGAAGTCCGACTGCTGGAGGAGTTCGGAAGTAGTTCGGCCGGATTTGACCGTTGGGTAATTCGGCCACTGAATGAATCTGGCTGCTAGGAAGAGAATTTTCGATTGAAGCTCTTCTGTGATTATCGGCTGCATTAGGCTAAGCTTCAGATTAGACTTCGGTGGGAGCGGAATTTATCCCCAACAATAGTCCCCCCACTTTCGAGTTCGAAACTCGAAGAAAGGGAGTACAAAAAGGACGACTCCGAAGTCCTCTTCAAGGCTCTGCACCTTGTCTCCAGCCGAGGTTGAAAGTGTAGTTGAAGCTCGGAAGAAATCTTGTCTCCTGTTGTTGTCGAGCACAATAGGGCCGTCTTCAAAGCCTTTCCTCTCATCCCATCTAAAATGACCGAAATGGACGAGATCTTCGGCTTTGCTCATGTTAGGACGAGGTTCTCCTCCTATTCCTAATGAGCTGTGGGGGCACGTAAGGACCGTTGTTAGGATCTCTTCCTCCATCTCGTCTAAAATGGACGAAGTCTTCGACTTTGCTCATGTTAGGACAAGATTTTTCTTCTTTTCCTAACGAGCTGTGGGGGCACGTAAGGACCGTTGTTAGGACCTCTTCCCCCATCTCGTCTAAAATGGACGAGGTCTTCGACTTTGCTCACGTTATGACGAGGTAATCCTCCTGTTCCTAACGGGCTGTGGGGGCACGTACGGACCGTTGTTAGGGCCTCTCCCCCATCTCGTCTAAAATGGATGAGGTCTTTGACTTTGCTCACGTTAGGACGGGGTTCTCCTTCTATTCCTAACGAGCTGTGGGGGCACTTAAGGATCGTTGTTAGGGCCTCTCCCCCCATCTCATCTAAAATGGACGAGATCTTTGACTTTGCTCACGTTAGGACGAGATTCTCCTCCTATTTCTAACGGACTGTGGGGGCACGTAAGGGCCGTTGTTAGGGCCTCTCCCCCATCTCGTCTAAAATGGACGAGGTCTTCGACTTTGCTCACGTTAGGACGAGATTCTCCTCCTGTTCCTAATGGACTATGGGGGCACGTAAGGACTGTTGTTAGGGCCTCTCCTTTCATCTCGTCTAAAATAGACGAGGTCTTCGACTTTGCTCACATTAGGATGAGGTTCTCCTCCTGTTCCTAACATGGCCACTTCTGATTGCTTCTTTCCTATCATCATTCAACTTTTGCACTAAGAAATAATAATGTTGAAATGAAGGAGTTTTATTGTGCAAAAATTACTGGTAGTACATCCTCAGATTTTCTGAGTTCCAATGTCGTGGGAGCATTGTTCCTCCGAGCTCCTTCAGACGATAAGTTCCGGACCGGACGACCTCCACCTCATACGGATCTTTTCAATTTGGGGCGAGCTTCCCCTGGCTCTGAGGCTGAGAAATGGTGACTCGCTGAAGTACTAAGTCCCCCACTCTGAATGTTTTACTTTTGACTCTGGAGTTATAGTATCGAGCCACCTTTCGTCTGTAGGCCGCCATCTGAACCTGGGCTTTCTTCCTTTTCTCTTCCAGTAGATTGAGGTTGACTCTGAGGTCCTGTGGGTTATTCTGCTCGTTGAAGGCCACGACCCGTGCTGATAGGAGCTTAAGTTCAATCGGAATGACTGCCTCTATTTCAAAAGCCAAAGCGAATGGTGTTTTCCTAGTTGGCAGCCTTTGAGTAGTTCGGTATGTCCAGAGGACGTGGTAGAGTTCGTCCACCTAGGCCTCCTTTACTTTGTCAAGTCTTGTCTTAATACCTTACGGTAGAGTCCAGTTGGTTACTTCAGCTTCTCCATTTGCCTATGGGTGAGCTACCGATGTGAAGTGGTGGGAGATATTTAGATCTTCGCAGAAGTCGGCGAACCTTGTTCCGGTGAATTATCGTCCGTTATCGATTATAAGAATTTGGGACAGACCGAATCGACAGACTATTGACTTTCAGACGAAGTTTTGTACCTTAGCCTCGGTAATTTTGGCTAGAGGTTCGATTTCGATCCATTTGGTAAAGTAGTCGATCGCTACCAGGAGGAACATTCGTTGTCCGGATGCCGTCGAAAAATGGTCAAGTATGTCCATTCCCCACTGCGCAAATGACCAGGATGCATTTAGCGGAGTAAGCTCGGAGGTCGGCCATCTTTGTATGCTCGCATTCTTCTGACAGTGGTCACATTTTCTGACGTACTCCATAGAATCATAGTACAAGATCGGCCAATAATACCCTTGTCTAAGTAGTTTTTGCGACAGGGACCTGGCTCCTATATGACTTCCACAGATTTCCTCGTGCACTTCCCATAATGCGAAGTCGGCTTTTGAAGGTCGAAGACATCTTAACAGCGACAACGAATACGACCTCTTATATAACCTGCCCTCGTATAAAACATATCGGAAGGCTTGATTCTTAAGTTTCCAAGCTTCTTTCTAATCATGAGGAAGGACTCCCTCCTTGAGGTAGGCAACTAATGGGTCGATTCAGCTCGGCTTGAGTTCGGTCTGCAAAACGACCCATGATCCCTCTGAGCTTAGGCACTTCAGGATCTCAAAAAATACTTCTTTGGGCAATTCGGTTGGAGCTAAAGTGGCCAACTTAGAGAGGAGATCGACTCTTATATTTTCTGCCCTCGGAATCCGTTGAATGTCGAAACAGCTGAAGACTGGAGTCAAGTCCTTTACTTTTTCAAGGTATTTCATCATACTTTCCTCCCGCGCTTCGTAGCTGCCACTAACTTGGCCGACCACTAATTGAGAATTGCTGTAGACTTGAAATTGATCTACTTTTAATTCTCTTGCTATTTTTAATCCGGCGATCAATGCTTCATACTCAGCCCCATTATTAATCGCAGAGAATTTAAAGCGCAACGCATACTCGGTGACGACTCCTTCGAGATTGACTAAGACTAACCCCACACCCACCCCAGCAAAGTTGGACGAACCATCCACGTACAGAGCTCAAAACCTTCTGGAAGGTCGGCTGTCTCTTCAGGGAGGTTCGGTTGCGATAGTAGAGCACCGATCTCATTCCGCTCAAGCTCGACATCATCAGGAATGGTATATTCCATTACAAAATCTGCTAATATCTGAGCTTTGATCGATGACCAGGGTTGATAATTGATATCGAATTCCGTGAGCTCAATTGCCCATTTTGCAATTCTCTCGGAAGCGTCCATTTGCTGAAGGACTACCTTTATTGGTTGATCCGTGAGGACCGTTATGGTGTGCCCCTGAAAGTAAGATCGGAGCCTCCTGACAGCAATTAGAAGAGAGTAAGCTAATTTCTCTAGCTTAGAATACCTGATCTCTGCATCCCTTAGGACTCGACTTATATAGTAGATCGGCCACTGTATTTTCGCTTCCTCCTTGACTAGGACTGTTGCCAAGGCCGTCGGAGAGACTGCTAAGTACAAGAATAATTCTTCTCCAGGTTCGGATTTTGCCAACAATGGGGGTGAGCCGAGATAGTTTTTGAGCTCCTCAAGCGTCCGTTGGCACTCCGTCGTCCAGCAAAAATTCTTTGGTTGCTTGAGAACTTAGAAGGGCATGCATCGCTCCGCCGATCTCGAGACGAAGCGATTGAGGAATGCCATTTTTTCAGTCAAGCGTTGAACTTATTTGATTGTCTTTGGAGTGATCATCTCTTGAATGGCTCGGATTTTCTCTGAATTTGCTTCAATCCCGCGCCTCGACACCATAAACCCCAAAAATTTTTCAAAGGTCACACCAAAGGCGCACTTAATCGGGTTCAGCTTTATTTTGTGCTTCCTGAGTGCACTGAAGGTCTCTTCAAGATCGATAAGGTGGTTTATAGAAGCTCGACTTTTGACGAGCATGTCATCCATATACACCTCCATATTATGACCGATCTGCTCCTTAAAGATTTTGTTGACCAAGTGCTGGTACATTGCCCCAGCATTCTTGAGCTCAAAGGGCATAACCCTATAATAGTAAAGACCACAATCAGTAACAAAAGCAGTTTTCTCCTCGTCCTCTGACGCCATCCATATTTGGTTATAGCCGGAGAAGGCGTTCATAAAGGTGAGAAGCTCATAGCCCGAGGTTGCGTCTACTAGTTGATCAATCCTGGAAAGAGGATAGCTGTCTTTTGGATAGACTTTATTCAGCTTTTTGAAGTCTATACACATCCTCCACTTATTGTTTACCTTTTTGACAAGGATCACATTTGAGACCCAGATCGGATAATTGACTTTTCGGATGAACCCAACTTTGAGGAGCTTGCCTACTTCCGCAATTGCTTTCTGCCTCTCCGGGGCATGGCTGCGCAGTTTCTCTTTCATCGGTCGAGACTTTGGATCGACGGCCAGCCGATGTTCCATAACTTCGGCATCAATTCCTGGCATATCCACTGGGGCCCAGGCAAAGACATCCGCGTTCTTCCTGAGAAAGGTGACGAGTTGCTTCCGAACCTTGTCCCTCAAGTTAGAGCTGATCTGTACAGTGTACTCCGCATTCCCATCGTTCAAGGGCACAGATACGAGGTCCTCCATAGGCTCGCCCCGCTCCTCGGTAAGGTCATCTCGAACATCCAACCCGTCAACAGGATAAGGGGCGGACTATTCTTCCTTATGTAGGGCGATTGAGTAGCAGTGTCTTGCCAGAGCTTGATCTCTCCTGACCTCATCGATCCCATAATCCGTCGAAAACTTCATCTTCAAATAATAAATTGATACCACTGCCCGAAATGCATTTAGGTGGATGGAGTCCTTACGACTAAAAAGTCGATCTATGCCTTAGCCAGTTTCGGACGTTGTCCCACAGTCACGGCCAAAGTTATTATGCCCTCAATTGGTACAGCATCGCCAGTGAAGCCCATCAACGGGAAGTTCATAGGCTCCAAGTGATTATCGAGTAAGGACATTTTTGAGAAGGCATCATAAAACAATACGTCGGCCGAGCTTCCATTATCTACTAAAACATGACGTACATCGTAATCGGCAATGTTTAAAGATATTACAACTGCATCATTATGGAGGAATTGGATCCCCCGAGCGTCTGCCTCAGTGAAGGTTATGGGTTCTTCAGTCCATCTCTTCACCGATCTCTCGAATCCGCTGGCCTCTCCTTATCAAAGTCCCTCCAAGATCGTATTGATGATGTCGAGAGGCGGTCGATCTTCTTGTTGATCCTCCTCTCTTGGTGGCTCAGACTGCGGTAATGAAGCATTGAAGGGGGCATAGTTGTGAAATCCTTATTGGGGAGAACCTCGCCGCGCCCTTCTGTCCAGGCTTCTCTGCCTCTGAGCTCGGGAGGAAGTTCGGACTTGCTTTCGTTCAGAGGGAGTTCGGAAGCACAACCTTACTTCGCTCGACTTTTCTTCCTCAGCGGGTCCGCCCAATTCATCGATTCGTCGCTTACCAAAGGCTTCATCGTCCCTGGCTTTGAAGGCCTCTCCAGCTCGAGCATAACCTTCAGCCCGAGCTAGTAGATCGGCAAAGTTCCTGAGGTACTTTTTCTCCAGGGAGAATAGCAAATCATTCTTCTGGAGGCCACTCTTGAGTGCGGCCATTGTGACTGATTGGTCCAGATTTCGAACCTCCAATGCAGCGGCATTAAATCGGATAACATAAGCCCAGATGGATTCTCCCTCCTTTTGCTTAATGTTCATCAGAAAATATCAACCTCGATGCGGACGTCTGCTGCTGACGAAGTGGGCCGTGAACTGATGGCTCATCTGATCAAAGAAAAAAATGGTACCTGACTTAAGTGCCAAGTATCAGTTTCTGGCGGCTTCTTTGAGGATGGACGGGAAAGTCCGACACAAAATAGCGTCTGACGCACCGTGGAGCAACATTATTGCTCGGAAGGCCTCCAGATGATCGACCGGATCGGAGGTTCCGTCGTAACTCTCGAACTGCGGAAGCTTAAAGTTCGGTGGGATCGGTTCCTACATGATTCTTTGAAAAAAGGGAGGGTCAATGCGAATATCGTTATCGTATGAGGAGGGAGTATGATGGAGCTCTTCAATTCATCGACTCATTTCTAGGAGCCTTTGATCTAGGAGATCTTCACGATTATTGATCTCCAGGATTTTCTGATGGAATGGACGTGAAGTTTCTCCTAGGTCGAGTCGTGGTCTGAGCATGGGTCTTCCATCCTCTGCTTTCTTTTTCCGAAAATCAAAGGCCGAATAGCCGAAATCGACCATTCCCGAATCGGACCACGGGCTCCGAAGAAGCTTGCTCTGGCCGAACTGGTACCGGGGCTTCCCGATGTATGGCTTGCATTGCATCCGTGAGATCACGAACCTGTTGGACCAGCAGGTTAAACTGCTCCACATCCATCATAGCTGCAGATGGAGCCTGAGTTACTGGAGCTGGAACTGTTGTATCTGGACAGATTCTGGTTGCAGATGCTGTGGATCGCTGGGTCGAAGCTTTCTTGGGAGGCATTGTGTCTGTAAAGAACTCTAGAGAGAAAGAAGAAAGATCGCTGCTGAGCACTCCTTTAAGATAAGAAAACCTAAAGAATGGGGCCCTTCCTCTAGCGCCAATTCTGTTGGTGTAGAATTTGGTTGACGCCGAATCGAGCTGGAGTCAAGGAAGACGAGGTTGCCGTTGGTGACCTGCAAAACAAAATTTCGTCCGGAGTTGGTGGTGGTGACTTTGGTAGGACCCTCCGACGGTCAAGTTAGCTCTTCTGGCCAACAAAAATGGAGTGCTCAGAGAGGAGTTCGGTAGAGTTTCAGAAAGGAGAAGAAAGCTTAGCCAAAATGTATCTGAAGGATCTCTTTTTATAGATGGAGCTTGTTGTAACTGCTTTGATAAATGACTGTCGTAACCATCCTTGATAAATGATAATCATGATTGTCCTGATAAATGACAATCATAATTGTCCTAATGAATGATGGTCGTGATTGTTCTGATAAATGCTAATTATAACCGTTCAATAGTGGGATCGCCCGTAGGAATCCGACTGCTAGAGGAATCTGGAAGGAGTTCGGCTCCTGAAGAAATCTGACTGCTGGAGGAGTTCGGAAGGAGTTCCGCTCCTGAATAAATTCGATTGCTGGAGGAGTTCGGAAGGAGTCCGGCTCCTGAAGGAGTCTGGAAGAAGTTTGGCTCCTGAAGAAATCCGACTGCTGAAGGAATCCGGAAGAAGTCCGGCTCCTGGAGGAATCCGATTGCTGGAGAAGTTCGAAATCCGGTTGCTGAAAGAGTCTGGAAGGAGTTCGGCTTCCGTAGAAGCCCGACTGCTGGAGAAGTTCGGAAGGAGTTCGGCTTCCGTAAAAGCTTGATTGCTGGAGAAGTCTGGAAGAAGTTCGGCCTCCGTAGAAGCCCGGTTGCTAGAGGAGTCCGAAAGGAGTTCGGCTTCCATAGAAGTCCGACTGTTGGAGGAGTCCGAAAGGAGTTCGACCGGGTTTGGCCGCTGGGTAGTTCGACCACTGAATGAATCCGACTGCTAGGGAGAGAATTTTTGATTGAAGCTCTTCTGTGATTACCAGCTGCATTAGGTTAAGCTTCAGACTAGACTTCGGCGGGAGCTGAATTTATCCCCAACATAAACAAATAATCAAGAAATCTTGTGTACCTTTCTCTCTTTTGACATATAGTGATGGCTCACTTGGACTTATTTCAAAATCATTATGGTGAAAATATGTAAGGGGCTTGCTTTAAGCCATATAGTGTCTTTCGAAGTTGATAGACTACTTCTATGGTGACTTCTTCCAACTCACCATTTAAAAATGCTGATTTTACATCAAGCTGATAAATCGGCAATTCCATCTAAACTGCTAATGCAAGAATAGTCCTGACTATCTCCATATGAACCACTGGTGCAAATGTCTCACTGAAATCCATACATGATTATTGAGTATATCCTTTTGCGACCAAGCAAGCTGTATGCTTGTCAATGGAACCATCTTCTTGGTATTTTGTTTTATAAATCCATTTAAGTTTGATGACATCTTTTCCCTTAGGAAGATCCATAAGCTTCCAAGTTTTGTTCCTTTCAATAGAAGCTATTTCTACATCCATTGCTTTAAGCCATACATCATCCTTGCTTGCTTCTTGAAAATTTCATGGCTCACATGTAAAGAAGGCAACACGACAAGATTCATAAATATCAATTAAGGAGTGCACCCTCCTTGGGGGTGAATCAGAATCAGTGATAACTTGACTTGAGGTTCCCTCTCCTGATGACCTTGGACTTGTATATTGTTGCAAATTTTCTTGGATTGACTTCATTAGCTCAAGTATCCTCGAACCATGAGAAGAATTTTCCTTTCACTTCCATGCTGCCAACTCATCAAAAAGAACATCTCGAGAAATAACTTCATTTTTCTTTGGGTTGAAGAGATGGCAGGCCTTAGATTCTTCATTGTATCCAATGAAGATGTATTTTTCTCCTTTCTTATCAAACTTTTCTCTATTTTGAGAAGGAATGAGTGTATAAGCAATGCATCCAAAAATTTTCAAATGTTTTACCTGGGGCTTTTGTCCATATCAAGCTTCATAAGGAGTTTTATTTTGTACTGCCTTTGTTGGAGACCTATTAAGAATGAAAATAGCTGTATTGACAGTTTCCACCTAGAATCTGTTTGGCAAGTCTTTTCCTTTCAACATGCTTCATGCCATCTCCACTATTGTTCGGTTCTTGCATTCTGCAACTCCATTTTGCTCTAGTGTATGACGTATTGTAAGTTGCCCCTTGATGCCTTTCTCCTTATAAAAATCAGTAAATGATGTAGAGATGAATTTGCCCCCTTAATCTATTCTTAGAGTCTTTATTTAATGACCACGCTGCCTTTCGACATAAGCTTTGAATTGGAGGAAGATAGAAAAGGCTTCTAACTTTTACTCAAGAAGATAAATCTATATCATCCTATTATAATCATCAACAAAGAGAAGAAAATATCTTTTTTGATTAAAAGAAGTCATTGTAGAATCACATATATCTGCATGCACAAGCTCAAGAGGAGCCCGTGCTCTCCATGCTGTCTTTGGAAAAGAAAGCCAATATAATTTACTATAGATGCAGCTTTCACATATTTGCTTTTTTTTATCAATTGGTGGAAGCCCAAAACCCATGTTCTTTTCTTTTAACAAGTTGAGCCCTTTATAATTTAAATGACCATATCTTAAGTGCCATAGATATGACTCATCAATCTTTTCACCTTGTAAAGCAAGATTATGCTTGATTGGCATGTTAAGAGCAAAGACTTTATTTGGGGTCATCTTGATCTTTGTCATAAGAGTATTCTTATCTTTATCCAAAATTTTGCATTAACCATTATCAAAAATTATCAAATATCTATTTTGTAGTAATTGTCCAATACTTAGTAAATTTTGAGTTAATCCAGGCACATGTAAAACATCATGGATTAGTTTTTTTATACCTTTTGTGTAGATTGCTAATGACCCCTTTGCCTTCAACTTGCAGTAATTTGCCATCTCCAAGCTAGACTTGAGAGGTAGTCTTTTGATTCAGCTGGCTAAAGAACTTCCAATTTCCTGTCATATGATTGCTACCTCCACTATCTAAATACCAAATATTTTGTGATTCTTCTTGCAAATTCATGCCTAAATAAAATAGTTGTTCACTATCATCCTTCTCAGAAAAGTTTGCTTCATTCTTTTCCTTTTTATCTTTGATCCAACAATCTCTTTTAGAATGATTTAGAAATTTGCATCTTTTGCATCTATAATAATAGAATTTAGATTCATGTTCAATTTTTTTGCAAACAAAGCATTGGGAATTAGTATTACCATTTTTGTGATTGAATTGGACACATCTGCGTTTTCCTTTGCCTCGGACTTCCATAGAAGATTGCTTCCATTTGCCTTGATCTTCCATTTGGTATCAGAGCAAGGTTCTTCCTTGTTTCTAATTCCACTCAAAGCTCTTGAACTTCATCTTATTTCATCTACCTAAGCCTTATTTCTCCATTCAACTCCAACATGGCAATAAGTTCTAATGCAAGTACAAACAACACCATCTTCAACTACATGCAAAGCCTAGTGCCAGTCTTTGATGGTGAGAGCTATGATTTTTTTAGCATTCAAATATGGACTCTCTTCATCTCACAAGATTTGTGGGACTTAACTGAAAATGGCTATGAAGAACTAGCAAATCAAGAAGCATTTATGGCATGGACTCAAGCAAAGCAAAGAGAGTACAAAGAGAACAAACTTCGAAAGACACTATATGGCTTAAAATAACTGTCCATTTTTTTTTGTACTTTCTCAGAAAACTCTCAATCTCTCTGTCTTTATGGCTCTGAGGTTCTCTAATTTGGTGGCTTTATGGCACTCTGGCTCTGGAAGTTGCTGTAGAATCAACCCTATACTTTGATAGTTGCAGTAGGATCAATCTTGCCTTGATACCAAATGTTAGAAGGGTGATGGACACCATCACAAACTCATATACTACTGATAGTGAGAATTGTGGAATTGCTTTGAAAGAATATGATGCTCATAGAAAATACTTGGAGTGGAAAGATAAGATAATACTCTTATATTATAGAATTATAGATTATTTCACACTACTTGACTCATTACGTAAGATCCTATATATAAATATATGAAGATGACTCTTAGGCTATCCTTATGAATACAAAGTAACCCTTGATTTTTCAAATGACCCTTAGTTTTTATAAGTTTACTCTTGGATTTAAGAGTTATATGACTCTTTGATTTCAACACCCACAAATCTTGTGAGATGAAGAGAGTCCATATTTGAATGCTCCAAAAATCATAGCTCTCACCATCGAAAACTGGTAATAGGCTATGCATGTAGTTGAAGATGGTATTGTTTGTACTTGCATTAGAACTTGTTGCCATGGTGGAGTTGAATGGAGAAATAAGGCTTAGGTAGATGAAATAAGATGAAGTTTAAGAGATTTGAATGGAATTAAAAACAAGGAAGAACCAGCAAATTAAGAAGCATTTACGGCATTAACTCAAGCAAAGCAAAGAGAGTCAAAAAGAAGAGCTTATGCTATACGTGATTTTTCTCCTGGTTGCGGTCCAAATTCGTGATTAAAGATGTTATGAAAATTACAAATTAAGAAGGGGGTACTGGAAGTTTAATTAATGTTAGTAAAAGTTCAAGAGTCTATGTTATGAAAATCAAAGAGTTATGTAACTCTTAAATCAAAGAGTCAACTTAGAAAAACTAAGGATCATTTAGAAAATCAAGGGTTACTTCATATTCATGAAGGCGACTCTTACACTATCCTTAAGAATATAAAGTAACCCTTGATTTTTAAAATGATCTTTAGTTTTCCTAAGTTGACTCTTTGACTTAAGAGTTACATGACTCTTTGATTTCCACAACAGACTCTTGAACTTTCACTAACATCAATTACAAATTAACTTCCAACACCCTCCCTTAATTTGTAATTTTCATAACATCTTTAATCACGAATTTGGACCGCAATCAAGAGGAAAATCACGAATAGCATAACCTTTCTTTTTGTTCCATGAGAATGCATCCTAGTGTCTTCTTCAATCACTCTTTCTTCCATCTTCAGCTTTAACTCATTCAGCTCTTTCATTGCGTCTTCATAACTTTTCTTCAAATGTTCATGACTTTTATACAAATCTTTTATAATAGTTTTGACTTCATCCATTTCTACAAAATAAACATCTTTAATGATAATATTATAAATACCTTTCAAATATTTGATTGCTTGTAGCGCAGCATCATTCTCAACTTCTTTTTTTTGTAACACTTGCATGACTATCGATCATTAATCTTTCACTCGAGTCTTCAAACTCAACTATTGCTACAAAGATTAGTAAATGATCTGGTCTAGATTTTTCATATGTATACCTTGCTGGTGACAGATTCAATTTTTCAAGTACCTTCTTGAGCATCAATTTGAATGGTGCAACCACAGATATAAACAATTCACTCTCCATTTCATACGTTTGTTGCTGTTGATAAAGAAGTTTTTTTTTCTTCAACCTCTTAATTTTATCGAAAATAATTCCACTTATTTTTTTTTTTACTTTCTCTAAAAACTCTCAAACTCTCTGGCTCTGCGGCTCTGAGGTTCTCTGATTTTATAACTCTATGGCACTCTAGCTTTGGAAGTTGCTGAAGGATTAACTCTATGCTTTGATAGTTGCAGTAGGATCGATCTTGCTCTGATACCAAATGTTAGAAGAGTGATGGGCACAATCACAAACTCAAATACTACCGATAGTAGGAATTGTAGAATTGCTTTGAAAGAATATGATACTCATAAAAAATACTTAAAATGGGAGGATAAGATAATACTCTTATATTATAGAATCATAGATTACTCCACACTACTTGACTTGTTACTTAAGGTCCTGTATATAGATACATGAAGAAGACTCTTAGGCTACCGTCATGAATACAAAGTAACCCTCAATTTTCTAAATGACTATTAGTTTTCCTAAGTTGACTGTTTGATTTAAGAGTTACATTGTTGGAAATTGCTGTAGAATCAATTCTATGCTTTGATAGTTGTGGTAGGATCGATCTTGCTCTGATAGCAAATATTAGAAGGGTGATGGGCAATCACAAACTCAAATACTACTAATAGTAGGAATTATGAAATTACTTTGAAAGAATATGATGCTCATAAAAAATACTTAGAGTTGGAGGATAAGATAATATTCTTATATTATAGAATTATAGATCTCTATACCACTTGACTCACTACATAAGGACCTATATATAGATACATGAAGGTGACTTCTAGGTTATCCTCATGAATACAAGGTAACCCTTGATTTTCTAAGTGACCTTAGTTTTCCAAAATTGACTCTTTGATTTAAGAGTTACATGACTCTTTGATTTTTACAACATAGACTCTTAAACTTTCACTAACATTAATTACAAATTAACTTCCAACAACATCAAATAAAGACTCTAAGAATAGATCGAGGGTGAGAATTCATTTCTACACCATTTACTAATTTTTGTAAGGAGAAAAGCATCAAGAGGCAACTTACAGTACGTCATACACCAGAGCAATAGAGTTACAGAATACAAGAACCGAACAATAGTGGAGATGGCATGAAGCATGTTGAAAGGAAAAGACTTGCCAAACAAATTCTGGGTGGAAGCTATCAATACAACTGTTTTCATTCTTAATAGGTCTCTAACAAAGGCGGTACCAAACAAAACTCCGTATGAAGCTTAGTATGGACAAAAAACCCCAAGTAAAAAATTTGAAAGTTTTTGGATGCATTGCTTATGCACTCATTCCTTCTCAAAATAGAAAAAAGTTTGATAAGAAAAGAGAAAAATATATCTTCATTGGAGATAGTGAAGAATCTAAGGCCTACCCCCTCCTTAACCCAAAGAAAAATAAACTTGTTATTTCTCGAGATGTTCTTTTTGATGAGTTGGCAACATGGAAGTGGAAGAAAAATTCTTCTCATGGTTCAAGAATACCTGAGCTAATGGAGCCAAGAAAATTTGCAACAATATACAAATCCAAGATCATCAAGAGAAGGAACCTCAAGTCAAGTTGTCATTGATTCTAATTCACCCCCAAGGAAGGTGCGCTCCTTAATTGATATTTATGAATCTTATCATATTGCCTTCTTTACATGTGAGCCACGGAATTTTCAAGAAGCAAGCACGAATGATGTATGGCTTAAAGCAATGGATGTAAAAATAGCTTCTATTGAAAGGAACAAAAGTTGGGAGCTTATGGATCTTCCTAAGGGAAAAGATGTCATCAAACTCAAATGAATTTACAATACAAAATACAAAAAAGATGGTTCTATTGACAAGCATAAAGCTCGCTTGGTCGCAAAAAGACATACTCAGCAACCAAGCATTGATTTCACTGAGACATTTGCACCAATGGTCCGTATGGAGATAGTCAGGATTGTTCTTGCATTAGCAGTTCAAATCGAATTGTCAGTTTATTAGCTTGATGTAAAATCAGCATTTTTAAATGGTGAGTTGGAAGAAGAAGTCTATGTTGAACAACCAGAAGGCTATATTCTAAAGGAAAAGGAGAACCAAGTCTATTGACTTGGAAAGGCACTATATGGCTTAAAGCAAGCCCCTCATGCATGGAATAATAAGATTGATACATATTTTCACCATAATGATTTTGAAAGAAGTCCCAGTGAGCCATCACTATATGTCAAAAGAGAGAAAGATACACAAGAATTCTTGATTGCTTGTTTATATGTTGATGATCTTATTTACGCCAGCACTAATACCATCATGATAGAAGAATTTAAAAAAGCATAGGGTATCAAGAGGCAACTAACATTTTGTATCAGAGTAAGATCAATCCTACTATAACTATCAAAGCATAGGATTGATTCTATAGTAATTTTCAGAGCCAGAGTGCCATAGAGCCACAGAATCAGAGAACCTAAGAGCCAGAGAGCTTGAGAGTTTTCTAAGAAAGTGAAAAAAAACAAGTGTAGTTATTTTTCAGTAAAATTGAGAGGTTGAAGCAAAAAAAAAATCTCTTTATCAACAACAACAAATGTATGAAATAGAGGGTGAAATGTCTATATCTGTGGTTGCACCATTCAAATTGATGCTCAAGGAGGTACTTGAAAAATTGAATTTATCACCAAGGTATACATAAGAAAAATCTAGACCAGATCATTTACCAATCTTTGTAGCAACAATTAAGTTTGAAGACTTGAGTGAAAGATTAATGATCAATGGTCATACAAATATTACAAAGAAAGAAGCTAAGAATGATGCTGCACTATAAGCAATCAAATATTTAAAAAGTATTTATAATATTATCATTAAAGATGTCCATTTCATTGAGATGAATGAAGTCAAGACCATTATGAAAGATTTGTATGAAAGTCATGAACATTTAAAGAAAAGTTATGAAGACGCAATGAAAGAGCTGAATGAGTTAAAGCTAAAAATGGAAAAAAGAGTGATTGAAGAAGACACTGGGACATATTCTTGTGGAACAAAAAGAAGAGCTTATGCTGTATGTGATTTTCCTCATGGTTGTGGTCCAAATTCATGATTAAAGATGTTATGAAAATTACAAGCACTATATGGCTTAAAGCAAGCCCCTCGTCCATGGAACAGCAAGATTGATACATAATTTCACCCTTCTAACATTTGGAATTATGGAATTATCTCAAGTGCCATAGATACGACTCATCAATCTTTTCACCTTATAAAGTAAGATTTTGTTTGATTGGCATTTTAAGAGCAAAGACTTTATTTGGGGTCATCTTGATCTTTGTCACAAGAGTATTTTTGTCTTTATCCAAAATTTTGCATTCAATATTATCAAAAATTATCATATATCCATTTTGCAATAATTGTCCAATACTTAATAAATTTTGAGTTAATCCGAGCACATATAAAACATTATGGATAAGTTTCTTTATACCTTCTTTTGTGTAGACTGCTATGACCCCTTTGCCTTCAACTTGCTGTAATTTGCTATCTCCAAGCTTGACTTGAGAGGTAGTCTTTTGATTTAGCTGGACAAAAAACTTCTGATGTCCTATCATACGATTGCTACATCCACTATCTAAATACCAAATATTTTGTGATTCTTCTTGCAAATTCATGCATGAATAAAATAGTTGTTCACTATCATCCTTTTCAGAATAGTTTGCTTCATTCTTTTCCTTTTTATCTTTGAACCAACAATCTTTTTCAAAATGATTTTGAATTTTGCATCTTTTGCATCGATAATAACTGGATTTATATTTATATCCAGATTTTTTGAAAACAAAGAATTAGTATTACCATTTCTATGATTGGATTGGACCCATTTGTGTTTTCCTTTACCTCAGACTTCCATAGAAGACTGCTTCTATTTGCCTTGATCTTTTCTTTGATATGTGCCTCTTTCTTTTCTTTCTTGCTCTACACTTGAAGGTTTCTTTTCTCCAACAATAAGCTTGGATTGAAATGCTTGCTCTAATGGTTGAACTAAAAACCTATTCATCTTTGTTCATATGCCTCAAGGGATCCCATTAGTTTATGCAAGGTAAGAATAGATAAATCCTTTGATTCTTCAATTGCAGCAACAATATGATAATTTAGCAGTCAAGCATCTTAAAAATTTTCTCAATAATCTTCTTATCTTGAATAGTATTACCATAGCTTTTAATTTGATTAATAATTCTAACAACTCTAGAGAAGAAATCCTGGATTGTTTTAGTAAATTGATGCTCAAGAAGGTACTTGAAAGATTGAATTTGTCAGCAACAAGGTATATATGTAAAAAATCTTGACCAGACCATTTATCAATCTTCATAGCAACAGTTAAGTTTGAAGACTTGAGTGAAAGATTAATGATTGATGGTTACGCAAGTGTTATAAAGAAAGAAGCTGAGAATGATGTTGCACTATAAGCAATCAAATATTTGAAAGGCATTTATAATATTATCATTAAAGATGTTCATTTTATAGAGATGGATGAAGTCAAGACTATTATGAAAGATTTGTATAAAAGTCATGAACATTTGAAGAAAAGTTATGAAGATGCAATGAAGGAGCTGAATGAGTTAAAGTTAAAGATAAAAGAAAAAGTGATTGAAGAAGACACTGGAACACATTTTTGTACAACAAAAAGAAAAGCTTATGCTGTATGTGATTTTTCTTCTGGTTGCGGTCTAAATCCATGATTAAAGATGTTATAAAAATCACAAATTAAGGAGGGGTGTTGGAAGTTAATTTATAATTAATGTTAGTGAAAGTTCAAGAGTCTAGTCATCAGTATGTTGTAGAAATCAAAGAGTCATGTAACTCTAAAATCAAAGAGTCAACTTAGGAAAACTAAGGGTCATTTAGAAAATCAAGGATTACTTTGTATTCATGATGGTAGCCTAAGAGTCACCTTCGTATATCTATATATAGGACCTTATGTAACAAGTCAAGTAGTGTGGAGTAATCTATGATTCTATAATATAAGAGTATTATCTTATCCTCCTACTCCAAGTATTTTGTATGAGCATCATATCCTTTCAAAGCAATTCTATAATTCCTACTATCAGTAGTATTTGAGTTTGTGATTATGCCCATCACTCTTCTAACAGAAGTTGGCTCCATTAATATGAGCATGGCTTTCTGCATATCCCTCAGTTAAGTTGATGTTTTTGTATTTTTCAGCAATAATTACAATCAAAGGCTATCACTGGAGAATGCTGACCTTTCTTACATCCTTTCTACAAATTTTCATGCAAATTTATCAAGTCTTCCACTCCTCTTTCTCATTTATTATGGCCTTTATCCATATTCGAAATCTTCTTTAACATAGGCCTCCTGTTAGACTATCACACAAGATTGTGCCATATCAACATTTTCTCCATCTCCATCCAACATGTTCATATAATGCTCTTTATTCTAACTTTGTCCTTCCTCAATTTATCACACATCCATCTCAATGTTCTCATATTTATCTCCTCTAGTTTGGAACCTCGTTCTTGTTTACAAAGTCTTTCTCATTATCACTTCACAACCCCTTTTCTCATATTTATCTCGTCTAGTTTGGAACCTTGTTCTTGTTTACAAAGTCTTTCTCATTATCACTCCACAACTTAACTCCTTCGGCAACTTTATCATAATACTGGCCCCTAGTCTCTTTCATTCCCCATCCCATGTTCTTTCTACTTGTCCTGTTTTGTTTCATGTTATGTCCGCTGGACCTCTGGTCTTTTTTTTACTTTATTCATTCTGTTAATGTATTTGGTGGGATTCCTATATTTAATTTGGGAAAAAAAATATATCATCATAATATTGGTGGATTTGTTAGTGTCATGCAGATATGTCACTTTAGACACCATTGCATTTAAGGGATATCACCTGTCTAAAACTAAAAAGAGCATCCTAGTGCACGAGGCTCCCACCATTGTGGGGTATATGATAGGTCTAATGTACACAACCTTACACCTGCATCTGGAGAGGCCATTTCCATGGTCATCTGTCTACAACTGCCTAAAATCCCATCTGCCAGCTTGCAAACAGATGTCTTTCATATCTTCCCCTCCTTTTCTACACTCACAGCTTTTATTTAAATTCAAAAACACTTGATATCGCCCTCCTTAAGACTTAATCATGCATGATTAAACTAGCACCAAACTAAGCTACACTGCTTTCTACATTGTCCCTTTAAGTTTATCATACATCAATCCCAACATTCTCATCGCATTCATCTAGAGAGCAATGTTCTTGTCATATTATGAAAAGCTCGCAACAAGTATCACCTACATGAGCAACTCAAATAGAACTGAAGCAATTATCCTAACTAACAAGCTAACTCTGACTTTGTTGGCTCGTTTCCATATAAAGATCCAAGATAAAGAGTATTATCACTTTAAGGATCTCACCATAACATCAACCATTTTCCTATTACCCGTGCATTCAATATATGCCTTTTGAAACAACTAATTTCAGATTGTCGTCTATGTCTTTGATGTCTATCCATGGTCTAGTTCACCTACAGGTTGTGTGAGAAATGGGGGATCATGGTATTAAGAATCAGACTATCAGTTCCAAGCATAATATAAATTTGATAATCGCCATTCAAAATCATTCTAATTGACTGTCTCTTTATCCTGAAGATGGAAGAGGTACTTAGGGATGAGGTGGTTAGAATGGAGGCTGCATGTTGCACAAATGGGCTCTATTATGCAAAAGAATAGTAAGCCAATGTAGGATGCTAATCTAGGCATATGATTGCATGTAACTCAAAGCAAAACTATTCACATATTTCTCTCAGATTTAGGAACTGATATGAGCAAGGAAAAATTCTGAATCATTTTTATGAAGTGAAATGAAATTTCACCACAAATTTTATGAATACGGTTATCATGTCCAGCAATTTTCCAACTTATTAATCCCTCTTTAGTCTCACAAGGATTATCATATCACCCATCATGCCTATTCCAGTCAAGGCCTCAAAGGCCAACAGGATGTGCATAGTGATTAGCACATAGCACACAAAAATTTAATAATGTCTAAAGAATGTAACAAGCAGGCTAAGATACACAAGGGAAACTGTCTTGCTTGCAACTTTGCATTTAGACTATTTTTTAATTTCAGTTTATTGAAAGTAGGCATGTTAGCCAGAACTTAATGATTTTCCCTTCTTTTTTAAAAAAAAAAAAAAATTATAGAAAAAGAACTTGAACATTAATATTATTCAACTGAACAAATCAAGCATTGTAAGCAATGCTGAAGACGCATATTGATTATTAACAAATATGAACATGTTTTATAGTTTTCACATATCTAATGACTATATAATATAAATTACATCATATTGGATTAAATAAGCCAAAGCTTGAAAGAGAATAATCAACAACCTCACCTGAAGGAAATAATCAAATTCTGGGAGGACCGATTGGCCTAATATCCAGTTCAACCCAACGATAACCTACCTCAGTTGGTAGAATAGTACACTACAAATCTATAATACACTATGGTGCAAGCTAATATGGGCCAGCATCAATAGTCCAATAAGTAGCCCCCATATGATGCCAGAAAGCATCTGGCTCAGGACGTACCATATAATTGCAAACGATGTAGACTGGCACTTAAAATCATTGCCTGTAAAGTTGTAATCCTTGATCTAGTTTAATATAAAATGGCTTCGAAAGCATCTTGATCTATGCATAATGCAACTATGAACCAACAGAGAAACAAAGAACACATGCAACTCCAATTTATCAAGAGAACAAAGAGAAAAGATAACGAAATTTGATCAATTGGAGTGCAGAGCTTACATTTTGGCAGGAAATGCTGTAAAGAGCTCCAAGAAACCAAGCCTGGCTTACAATCACATAGATGAGCTAAGCAATCAAGAGTGGATGGAAACCCATGGGCAATCAACTTCTGTCACCTGTCAGCCACATGCTGACCCACATGGTCCAACATCACTTTAAGCACAACCACCCACCTACACTAGGCACTACGCCCTAGAATCTTTGAGCATTGGGATTGGCCAACATCACCTTCTAGTTGAGCACTGATCTCACCACAGCCACAAATATAACTCTATTTTGACATCCCAACTAACAGGTCAACAAATATCACCCACCACTCAAGAACCACCACTTCCCCTACTCCATAGTGAACCTCCCTCTCCCCCTAGTCCACAATCATGGTGATCCACAATCATTGATAGATTGCTATCATGGTGATCCACAATAATTGAGGGATTGCTCCTCATTAGTTAATGTCAATCAATACCACTCTTAGCCTCCCCACTTGCAATAGGCTTATTCCTGAAGTCCTGTCCTTCTAAATTTTCCTTTTCCAGATCAAGGGAAACAACATGAGGTGGTGGCTACTGTTAATGTTACATAGGCTAGGGTATTAAGCACTCTTGGTCAGGATCTGAATGGGCTGCAATATGAGTTAAGATGAGAATTAGCTCTGCATTCAAGTTTGTTGTGGCCAGAATGGGAGTTATGTCGGAAGAGCATTCTGATTTAGGAAATGTTACACACTTTTGGGACCAATCTCTAGTTAGTTTCTATGGGTCTAGATCAGTATTAGGCAAAACCTACTAGTTGCCATCCTTAGAGTTCTGTTGGAGATAAACCCCACTCCTGCCGAAGTCCAGTCCGATGCTCAGCCTAATGCAACCGGTAGCCACGGAAGAGCTTCAGCGGCCGAATCTTAGCCGAACTTCTTTAGCCGGCCGAACTCCTCAGCGGTCGACTCCTTCCAAACTCCCCAACGGCCAGGCCTTAGCCAAACTCCTTCAGCGGGTCGAACTCCTCAGCGGCCAAGCTCCTTCCGAACTTCCCAACGGTTGGACCTTAGCCAAACTCCTTCAGCCGGCCGAACTCCTCAGGAGCCGAACTCCTTCCAAGCTTTTCCTTCGGCCGAACTCCTCTGGAATTGATACACACCGAAGTCCACCAATCAATGCCTGCTTTCTCAGAGCCACGGCTATTAAATCTGGACGAACGATCACCATCAATCAGCCACAGGCGACGCTACAGACGGCGCCTTCCTCCGTGACTGACTCCGTCGGACCTCGAGCGGCCCACCACTACCGGACGGTATAATTGTCACTGACGATACCATCCTCTCCGCACCAAATCCCACGCAGCCTCGAGCGGCTCGCCACCAGGCGGTATAGCCGTCACCATCAATTAAGCTCCGTCTATAAAAGGGATCCTTCAAATATGTTTCCTCTAAGCTCTCCTCTCCCCTCTAAGGCTCAAAGCTCACTTCTCATTGCTGAGCACTCCATTTCTGTTGGCCAGAAGAGCTGACCTAACCGTCGGAGGGTCCTGTCGGAGCCACCACCACCGACTCCGGATAGAACTTTGTTTTGCAGGTCACCGACAGCGACCTCGTCCTCCTCCACTCCAGCTCGATCCAGCGTCAACCAGATTCGACACCAACAGATTTGGCGCTAGAGGAAGGGCACTCTGTTCTTGAAGTTCCTTTGTTCTTAAAGGAGTGCTCAGCAACGATCTCTCTCTTTTCTCTCTAGAGATCTCCCTTCTTCCTCTCCAGAGTTCTTTCCTAAGAGAAAATGACTCTCAGGAGAACTTCGATCCGACGATCGACGGCCTCCGCGGCCCGATCTCATCCAAATCCATCTGCTCCTGCTTTAGCCCCCGCAACTCAGGTTCTGCCTGTAGCCACGGTAGATGCGGGGCAGGTTGGCAGTTCAACCTGCTGATGCAGCGGGTTCAAGGCCTCACCAAGATGGTGCAGGCCATGCGGCAGCCTCCGGCGGTGACTCCACCAGAAAACCCGCCATTGGGATGTCGAAAATCGACCCCAAAGAAGAGTACTCGGGCTAACGTACCCATCGCCTTTGGAAAGAAGAAATAGAGAGTAGAAGATCCGTGTTTGGATCATGGATCTCCTCTGGAGGAGACCTTCTCCATCTGTAGCAGAAAGCCCTCCAACGTCCGCAATCAAGATGACGTCCTCAATCACAAACTGCGGAAGATGGGCCGACAGATTGAGGAGTTCGGCCGTGCTCACGACCTCTCCCAGCACAAGCGAGGCCGAACTCCCCCTCGAGCTTGTCATTAAAGAAGCTCCGACAAAGGGGCATGAAGTTCTCCCCCAGGAGATTTCACGAGAGGGCGGAAAGAAGTTCGGCCGTGCTCACGACCCCCCTAGCGCGAACGAGGCCGAACTCCTTCTCGAGCTCGTCATAAAGGAAGCCTCGATAAAAGGGCGCGAAGAAATCCTCCTCCCAGAAAGTTTCACAACTACGCCCCCCTCAATATTCCACAGATGCCGGTTTGAAGCAAGCTAATGGCGCCACTGCAGCTAGAACCATGGAGGAACAACGCTCCCACGATCTTGAGACCTGGAGAATCCGAGAACGTACTGCCGATAACTTTTCTTCAATAAAACTCTTCCATTTCAACATTATTGTTTTTCGGTGCAAAAACTACCTGATGATAAGAAAGAAGCAATCAATAGTGGCCATGTTAGGAACAGGAGGAGAACCTCGTTTTAACATGAGCTAGTCGAAGGCCTCGTTTATTTTAGACGAGATGGAGGGAGGGGCCCAGACAACGGTCCTTATGTGCTCCCACAGTTCGTTAGGAATGGGAGGAGAACCTCGTCCTAATGCGAGCAAAGTCAAAGACCTCGTTCATTTTTAAACGAGATGGGAGAGAGGCCCTGACAATGGCCCTTATGTGCCCCCACAGTCCATTAAGAACAAGAGGAGAACCTCGTCTTAACGTAAGCAAAATCGAAGGCCTCGTTCACTTTAGACAAGATGGAGGAGAAGCCCTGACAACGGCCCCTATGTGCCCCCACAACCCGTTAGGAGCATGAGGAAAACCTCGTCCTAACGTGAGCAAAGTCGAAGGCCTCATTCATTTAGAACGGAATGAAGAAAGAGGCCCTGACAACGGCCCTTATGCGCCCCCACAGTCCATTGGAACAGGAGGAGAACTTCATTCTAACGCGAGCAAAGTCGAAGGCCTCATTCATTTAGAACGGGATGGGGGGAGAGGCCCTAACAATCCGTTAGAAACAGGAGGAGAACCTCATCCTAACGAGAGCAAAGTCGAAGGCCTCGTTCATTTAGGATGAGATGAGGGAAGAGGCCCTGACAACGGCCCTTATATGCCCCAACAGTCCGTTAGGAACAGAAGGAGAACCTCGTCCTAACGCGAGCAAAGTCAAAGCGAGAGGCCCAGACAACGGTCCTTACGTGCCCCCACAATCCGTTAAGAACAAGAAGAGAACCTCATCCTAACGTAAGCAAAGTCGAAGGTCTCGTTTATTTTAGACGAGATGGAGGAAGAGGACCATACAACGGCCCTTATGTGCCCCCACTGTCCGTTAGGAACAGGAGGAGAACCTCGTCCTAACAAGAGCAAAGTCGAAGATCGGACTTCAAAATCTAGGTCAACCTCGGCTAGAGATAAGATCTCTTCCGAGCGACCGTGTCAACCTCGGCTGCAGAAGATAAGATCTCTCCCGAGTGCTCGTATCAGCCTCGGCTGCAGAAGATAAGATCTCTCCCGAGCGATCGGGCCAACCTCGGCTGCAGGAGATAAGATCTCCTCCGAGCTTCCGTATCAATCTCGACTGCAGGAGATGAGATCTCCCCTGAGCGATCGGATCAGTCTCAGCTACAGGAGATAAGATCTCCTTCGAGCATTCGTATCAACCTTGGCTGCAGGAGATAAGATCTTCGTCGAGCAATCGGACCAATCTCGACTACAGAAGATAAGATCTCCCACGAGTGTCCATATCAATCTTGGCTACAGGAGATAAGATCTCCCCTGAGCGATCGGACCAACCACGGCTGTAGAAGATAAGATCTCCTCCGAGCGTCCGTACCAACCTCGGCTGCAGGAGATAAGATATCCCTCGAGCGACCGGACCGACCTCGACTGCAGAAGATAAGATCTCTTCCGAGCGTCCGTATCAACCTCGGCTGCAGGAGATAAGATCTCCCCCGAGCGATCGGGCCAACCTCGATGAGAGAGATAAAATCTCTCTCAAGCGACCGTGCCAACCTCGGCTAGAGATAAGATCTCTCCCAAACGATCGAGTCAACCTCGGCTGGAGTTAAGATCTCCTTTGAGCTCAATCTTCAACTTCGACTGCAGGAGATAAGATCTTCCCTGAGCTCCAATCTCGGCTGCAAGAGATAGGATCTCCCTCGAGTCAGCCTCGGCTGAAGACGAGATCTTCCACAAGCTTCAATCTGAACTAGCATAGAGCTCAGAAAAGGACTTCGGCAGTCGCCTTTTCTGCACTCCCTTCCTTCGAGTTTCGAACTCAGAAGTGGGAAGGACTATTATTGAGGATAAATCCCGCTCCTGCCGAAGTCCGGTCTGATGCTCAGCCTAATATAACCGGTAGCCATGGAAGAGCTTCATCGGTCGAGTCTTAGCCGAACTCCTTCAGCCGGCCGAACTCCTCAGCGGTTGAGCTCCTTAGCCGAACTCCTTCAACCGGCCGAACTCCTCAGCGGCCAAGCTCCTTAGCCGAACTCCTCAGCGGCCAAGCTCCTTCCGAACTCCCCAGCAGCTGGGCCTTAACCAAACTCCTTCAGCCGACCGAACTTCTCAGGAGCCAAACTCCTTCTAAGCTTCTCCTTCGGTCGAACTCCTCCGAGAGTCCAAACTCCTCTGGAATTGATACACGCCAAAGTCCAACAATCAATGCCTGCTTTCTCAGAGCCACAGCTATTAAATCTGGACGAACGATCACCATCAGTCTGCTACAGACGGCGCCCTCCCTCCGTGACTGACTCCGTCAGACCTCGAGTGGCCCACCACTACCGGATGGTATGGCTGTCACTATCGGCCTGACGATACCATCCTCTCCGTACCAAACCCCACGCAGTCTCGAGCGGCCCACCACCAGGTGGTATGGCCATCACCATCAATCATGCTCCGTCTATAAAAGAAACCCTCCAGATATGTTTTCTCTAAGCTATCCTCTCCCCTCTAAGGCTCAAAGCTCACTTCTCATTGCTGAGCACTCCATTTCTGTTGGCCAGAAGAGCTGACTTGACCGTGGAGGGTCCTACCAGAGCCACCACCACCGACTTCGGACGGGACTTTATTTTGCAGGTCACCGACGGCGACCTCGTCCTCCACTCCAGCTCGATCCGGCGTCAACCAGATTCTGCACCAATAAGTTCCATGCACCTTCTTCTCCAAAGGTTCCACTTATAGTTTTCTGTTTTGCATAATGTCACATTTATTGCACTGCAAATTTTTCTGTGAGATAACCAAAGACACCGATCAATGTAGATAAAAATAATTATGCAATCTTTTACCCATTACGGATATTTTCTATGGCTAAAGCACATCATATCAACAGATAACATCCAAAGAATTTACAAATTCTCCGTCATTCCTCTTCATCTCAACCAAAGGGTCTCCATGCAGTAAATTTTCTGTTTTCAAAGAATATGGAAAGTTCACATATCAGAAATTGAGCAAACTATTGGCATCTTGTATGTTAATGTACGAGGCAGTTGCCCATGTATTGGAAATGGACTCTCTTTCACAAATCATCTCAAGCGGTTTCAACTTTCAGTCAGAAGAACAAGATTTCTCTCTAATCCACATCACTCGTTTCTCAGTATTTCTTTAGATAGGCCTAAATTACCCAGGTGTCCAACCTTTGCTGCTTAGGTAGGAGTTTTAAGTCAACGTTGCTTAGGCTGAAAGATTGGATAACCAATGTGGATGTACACTGGACCTTTCCCAGATTTGATGGAGGGAAAATTCTATCTCCAGCGACAAATGTTAATAACAAGTTATGATAATGTAACAAAAAGCACTTTTCTTTACTTAAATCAATAATAGCAGTCTTTTAAAGTCAACTGTACATTATAGTTAACAAGGACAAGGCCCATCTGCCACATGACAAAAAGACAGTGCAAAGATGAAAGGACTTCATGATGTTTGAATATTTAATAAAGGTTGAACAGTGCACTTAAACTCCAACACTGAATTCTGAGGCATATTGCAGGGAGAGTAAAGATTGGATACTCACCCAATTGGACATCGGAGGCACTTCATCCTCATGCACCTTATAATGACTTGGATTCTGAGACCATGCTGGCTTGAAAGGCTCAAGCTGCAGACACAGGGGGTCGTCATGGTAATGCCTTTCATAAGCATGGTTGAGATTTGTGAAGATATCGTTCTCATTCCCCTGTTCACCAAACAATGAAGAATGCCCCATCCAATAACCAAAATGAAAAAGGATGATGATCAAAACCAGCATAATTTATTTGCTTTGTGTAATATACCAAATTTTGCCAACAAGCTTACACATATTGCAATTAAATAAGCTTCATTCACATGCAAGTTGGGTTTGGGAATGCTGTGCCAAGCAGACATCACAGTAACTCAAATATTAGAGCAATTCAGTTAAGAACGTATGTTAACTGAAATAAATTATAACCATTTATAATATGGGGAATATTTTGCAAGAAGGAACTTGGTTGGACTAAATTAATGCAATTAAAACACAGTTCTTCTTCTTAACAAGCACATGTAATCCTATTCGATATAACCGCAAACAATATCCAAGTAAACATGATTAATATTACCAAACTTGCATGTGTCGTATAAGACAAACAAAGTTGAAATCATCTTGGATATTGAATTCAAATCAAGAAGGGCCAAAACATACACCATAAACACATAACATAAGCATATATAAGTAGCATGTTACATGCAAGGTCAAGGTTGGATCCTCACCCAGCTGGACTTGTGAGAAACCTCCTCCTCGTAAAACTCAGGGTAACCCAGATTTCTAGACCATGATGGCATGAAAGGCTCAAGCTGATCACCATGAGTCTGCTCGTTGGAGTGCCTCCCATATGCATGGTTTGGATCTCCGAATATATGGCCCTCACCCCCTCGTTCATTAGAGGATGAAGAATGCTATCCATGAAAAGGCATAGAATGGATATAATACAAGTAAGACTGAACTATCATATGCCAAAAGTACACCAACAAGCATTGTACAACTGAACCACATAAGATCCATGGACAAGATCACATACTCACCCAGTTGGACTCAGGAGATGCCGGTTGCTGGTAGCCATCATGGTAACTCAACTTCTGAGACCAAGTTTGCTCAATTGGCTCAATCTGAACATTTAGCGGCTGCTCATGGTAATGCCTCTCATAACCATAGCTCAGACTTCCAAATAAATCAGTCACATAATTCCTCTCATCATATGATGATGAATACTATATTCGGAGACATATCATTAAAAAAAAAAAAAAAATCAAGAAATACCCAATTGTACCAACAAGCAAGTACAATACACAATGGTGTCAAATACAGAGGCAATTGGCATTCACCTGATCATGATACACTTGTTCTTCGAAGACCTTGTGTTCACTTGGACTCAGTTGAATAGAAGGGGGCTGCTCATGGTAGTGCCTATCATAAGCATAAGTTGGATTCACATAACCATAGTTCTCTTCCCCCATCTCGCCATATGATGAGGACCACTATATACATCCAAATCACCAGAATCAAACACTTAGTGCCATTACACTAAATTACTCCAAAAAAATCACAACTTGATCCAGTACTCACACTTTCGTCAGCTTCCTCGCCGTGGACATCGTAAAAATCCAATCTTTGAGCCCGTGCCGGCTCGACCTGCACCGAAATCGACTGACTGCTCTGACTTCTGTTAGCATAGATAGGAATCCCATAGCTATCGACCCCAATCCTTCTCTCGCCGTACCCCTGGGCGTGCCCAAAGAGGTAATCCAGAGCCTTTCCCCACGGGTTCCAATGCTCCTCCACCCCAAAGAGCCAGGACCTGAAGATATCCGGGAAATAGGGTACCGGCTGATAGCTCCATTGCGTTCCGTAGTCGTAAGGAGGGGGCCGCTCCGGTTCCGGCTCCGGCACTGGAATCGGCGCCGCCGGCACTGGGATCGGCGCCGCTGCCGGCGGCGGCGGGGAGCGGGGAATGGGGGTGGGTTTGGCCTCTTCGGCAAGGGGCGGTGGCGGAAGACCGGGGGTGGAGGAGGAGAGGGGGTAGCAGATGGCGGGGGAAGGGGGGAGGGGGGAGCCGTAGGTGAGAGCAATGTCGTAGCCGCCCTGGTAAGGGTGGGGGTTGTACTCCTCAAAGTCGTCCTCGTTGTAGTCGGCTGGTCCGGAGGCCATGGTGGGCGACGCGTGACGCTAAGGGGCGCCGCGGCGGCGGCGGCGGCGGGATTCCTCACCGGTCCTCCTGCGGGGGCCGGTCATGGGGAAGTGGGTAAGAGATTTCGTGCAATGGAAGGTCAGCAGGTGTGGGGATATTATCATTGGCTACGGCGACAATGGCCGTCACGTCCTCAGCCGGATGGACGGGTCGAGCTCTTCGAAGACGAAGAAGATAAGCCGAGACAGCGACGCAAGGAGTAAGGGGAGAAGGGAGTGGTCCCAACTTTTGTTTTGATCAAGAACCGTCGCTTTGTGGGACCATGCAAAAGGACGGTGGATTACTGGCTTACTGCGCTGGATATGGCTGGGCGTGTTGGAAGGGATCCGAGCTCCGGGTTTTGGTTCTTTAGCCGGTGATAACCTTACGGAATGAAACCGTGGGTTGGTAGGCGAGTGAGCGGGTGTAGTGGGTGTCTGAAAAGAAGGTATACATAATTTAATTATTTCGTATAGCAGTGGAACGAAAGTGACGTAATGCTTCCTTCTTTGTTACGGCTAATCATTGAGCGCTTTCGTCGGTTGCGATGTATCTATCCATCCACGTGTTGAAGGCCAGCCACAACTGGCAATCATGTTCCTCGAATCAGTTACACGTGTCGCTCTCCTAACCACAACCTTTTTTTTTAATTCAGGAGAAGGATTTATTTATTAGTAGATTCGTGGATTTGACTTGGCTTTCGAAGAAGGATGCGGTGATGTTCTTGGCCGATTCCCCTCCGGCGACAGTGCCATGATAGGTCTGAATGAGTGTTGCTATTTTTGGATCTTTTCCGGTGGTGGTGGTTGGCGAGCTCGATCGAAGAAGCTTCGTTTGGGGTGCTCGCCATCAAAACCGGCGAGGGTCTGGAGGACGGAGACGCGGAGGGCTCTGGTTATGCCATCGCCTGTGGATGAGGAATGTCGACAATGACATCTCCCACTATTTTTAGTTGTGGCCGTGTTGGTCCGAAGTCGTTGTAACAGATTGGGCGCCACCACTTTTGCCCGTATGTGGGCTTCCAGTGCTGGTTTGTTCGACTCTCGCTCACCAACATTTCAACCGTGGGAGAGTGAAGTTACGTGTGTGCACGGGCTGGGCCAGGTTGAATCGTTGGGCATCAGGCTTCACGCCCGTTCACCAACATTTCAACCGTGTTGGGCCATAGTAATTGTACAATTGGGCACCAGCCCTTTTGCCCGCTTGTGGGCTTCCAATGTGCATACCTTTATGCTAGGTGGGTTTGTTGGGCCCACGGTCCCCAACATTTGAGGTTTGGAGTGGGTTAGATCAGATTGGAAATCAAACTGATTTAAATAAGTTTTTTTTTAAATCAAAACCAAAACTAAACCAATCATCTATAAAAACTGTTAAAAACCTACTCAAGAAATTTCATTCAGCTCAGTTTATTGGGTTGATGTCCAGAATCGGTTGAATAAGCTGAGCTAAATCCAAACACGAGAAGTCCATCTTATATAGAAAATATAAAAAATAAAAACTATATATATATATATATATATATATATATGAATGCATGCATATATGGATCAAATCAGATCGGGTCAACTTGAATTGATTTTTTTTAATAAATATAAATAGAGATTGAATTGAAATTTTTTTGATTCAAATACTTCTCAAATCGACATCAAAAATAATATAAATTGAATTGAAAAGATCAATTCGTGCCGGTCCGTCATTTTGCTAATATTTTACATATCTTGGTCTATTTGGATAAATGGACTAAACATCTATTGGATTTATGGATTGGACTAATCAAAACAATGGGATAGTAGGCTTATATGCTAGATTAGGCCTATCTCCATAACCATCCAAGATTGATTTTAGGGTGAACCGGCCTGAATCCTATAAGAAAAGAAAATCCAAGCAAAGCTATTAGTCAATAACTCATTTACGATGGCAATTGCATCGAGCATTTAATGCACATGTTCGATTCCACCATATAAATTAAGTGCAAGGCTAGTAGTCAAAGTGTCAAAAAAAACTAGGGATTTATGTAACAAATTATCATACAACATTTAATTCTGACGGTCATCTGACCTGTCTGGTAGGTGCTTATGCCTGAACGCACGCACAGACACACACACGCACGAACGAACAATTAAGGAGTGCCTTTGAGTATGAGTACCATGCTACCCTGATGTATCACAAATGCTTGATTTATTTTTATTTTATTTTATTTATTTATTTTTATGTGTTTGAAGAGCCTTTCGTGAGAATGGAGTATGGCGGCCTAAATTATCAGAATCACAGAACTTTGAGGGGCTTCTCTCTCATACGGTCAGGTATGTCAATTATGGCTTCAAGAGATGCCTTTTGGCCATAGGGAGGAAACAAATACCCTGCAGCATCTGTGGATATTTGACGCCCCACTTGCTAACATGCTTTCCGAACGTTCTTGATATTAATAATGATTCGAAGGTTTCTGCTTTTATGAGAGATGTTACATAAAATTATGATATGCTACTTAGTTTTTTTTTTTTTTTTTTTTTTTTTTTCTTAATTTTATATTTTTGCTGGTCGAATGATTAATATTATTATTCGTATCCCAATTTCTTACTTTGGTGGACAGTGTGTGCACTAGATGCTTATGTTTGAGGGTCTGATCTGAGAAAATTTATTCCAATTTGCAGCAGCTTCTAATGCAACATTATGAGAAGCAGAATGGCGGAAAAATCTAATGGAAACTATTCGCTGACCCTCAGTTTCCCACTTTTGCGGGTAAATGTTGAGGGAATCTCCTTCTACTAGGCAATATTTACGGCTTTTCTAATGGCTTTTATCCTTTTTATGTCTTTAAAGTTATTATAGAAATTATATTCTATATTGTGTGCATCATATAGCTATCATAGCAGCTCATCGAGCACCCATCAAGCAACTATAATTGACGATATGCACAGCCACGTGTTACATGTAGGATATAAATTTATTAGGAATCTCTTTTTTGATTGTAAACATGATGCACATGTTTGAGCACATTAGGCGACCATCCGCCAATCAAGGAAGAATGGATGCGAGGAGATTGGCTTGTCAATCAATTAATGAACATGGATCAATCTACTTCTTTTGTTTGCTTCAATCCTGTAGCCAATTTGGAAAGGTCATAATGCTCTCGTTTTTCATGCCCGGATTGATCCTGTGAAGGATGTGTTCGGAAAAAGAAAAAGAATAATGATGGACTATGCATCAGATGCTCCACCTAAAGAGAAGCTCCCAATGACTAAGTGGGTTAAAATTGGAGCCCCCACCAGGAACTTGGGCTAAATCCTATTCTGATTGCTCTTCTCGTCCGATCCTAGACAATTCAAAACGGGCGTTGTGACCAAAGATAACACCGGATTTTGTTGCACAAACGTGCTCCTAAGGTGCCTCCTGGTGATCCTCATTTTGGCGAGCATGGCCGGCTTGGGAGGCCATTCAAATAGGAATAGTTGTTGACGCATTAGTGGCGTAAAGACATAATTTTTGAACTCCACACTTGAGTTACCGGAAATAAAAAAAAAAATCCTCCATACTTGCAGGCATAATAGGTTGCCGTCTGCCTCCATATGCATCGATACGTGATAAAGCTAGCACCGCATGAGATCATCAAATGGTCCAATAATTATATACTAGGCATAATCTTTTTAAACTTATGGTTGTTAATTTGAAAGCATTCTATTAGTGAGAGATTATAGAAGTTGTGTATTTAAGAAAAAAAGCATGATACCATGAGTTTCAAAATTATAACTACCAAAATCATCCGTGTAATTTTATCATTAAGAGAAGCACTCTCACAATAATACATATCCTTTTTCTTTTTCTTTTTTTTTTTATACTGCCCACTCGGAACCTCCCCCAATTTATCCATACAATTGACATAGACAACTTTCACCATCATCCATCTTCTTTACATTGCATTTTTTTTTTTTTTTTTTTGTTAAAATCCTCCTGCATTGTTTTTCTTTCGGTAGCTTCAGGAGCGGAAAGCTTATATTTGCAAGATTAAGATTACAAAACTAGTTTAACAAACACAGGCATGGGGGTTGCGATGGCAAATGAATAAAGGATGGAAATACAAACTAGAAAAATGATCTGTAAACATAAAATAAGACTCGCATTATAATTAAGATAAGAAGACTTCAACCAGCCTTGATATAAACATTAAAGAAGTGTCTGAATACACCAACAAGCCGACAAAGTAGAGCAGCAAAGAGATAGCCAGTTGATATTAGAGAATGCCACCAGGAGTGAAACAAGATACCAGTAAAACAAGCATTCCAATACTCTTATTCACAGAGATCTATAGCATCACCCTACAAGATGAAATAAAGCTGTGCATGAATAGGATCACCTAGGTCCCAAATGAAAAGGCCTTGCAAAGCTTGTTTGGCAATAAAATCAGCAGCTTTATTTGCTATTCTTCAAACATGCGTCAAGATGAATTTTTGGCAGTTAGATTTCCAGTAAAGAATGCCTTGCAGAACAAAGATATTTGAGGGCTTATTTAAAGAAGAATTGGCTATGCGTAAGATGACCGCTAATGCATCACCTTCCGGCCAAAATAAGGAAGCATTAAGCTCGGTGCATGTAACCTGTAAGCCCAACCAGGCTGCCAACAATTCAACAAAATATATGGATGAAGCAAAGATGGTCTTGCACCCAGCTTTAATTATTCTGCCCTCACAATTTCTCATTATATAAATAGTAGCAGCATAATCTTTTGAGACAGTAGCATCAAAGTTTACTTTTAAAACTCCTAAGGGAAGAGGCAACCAAGAGCAGGAGTGAACTGGAAATCTGTCAATACTTGGCAGCATATAATTGCCCCTATACCAAGACGGAGAGGTGAAAGATCTGTTTGTGCCAATTGTACTATGAGGAAGGAGATAATAGGGCGCTTTCCTTACCCATTGAGTTGGGGAAGCGATAATTAATAGATTGAAAAATTCTCTCAATTCGGACAGTCCAGATCAACCAAGTCACAATAGCAATAAGAGCTTGAGGATCTTTATTAGGCTCGATGGCGGACATACAGATTAGCAAATTGGACAGACAGGAAGGAATGCAGGGAACAACAGCAAGTTGAGTTAGTTGATGCCCATAACTGAAGGCAAATGGACAATCAATCAGGACATGATTTAAATCCTCAATCGTATCATGGCACAGATCACACATACAAGCAGAGGGTTCAATAATGCCTCTTCTCAGAAAGAAAAGCTTACAAGATAGTTTGTTCTACTGAACTTTCCATAAGAAAAATTTAGTTATGGATGGTACTTTCAGGTTCCATATCCATTTAAAAGAGGTTTGAGGTATAAGATGATCAGCAGAGCTAAAGAGAGATAAAAACTTTTATAGAGACCTACTTAGACATGTTGGGGCCTCAAGTCGATTGATCAGATTAGGATTGATGCACAAGTGACACATTATACAGCTGGTTTATTATTTTAGTGGTGAAAAGATTCTCAGGAATACTAAGGTTCCATTCCTAAGAAGAATTCAGGAGATCACTAACTTGAAGGACAACCACCTATAAGTCCATGTTTATAAATGTAAGCCATGCTGATAGAGGGATGGTGGAGAGCCATGGATCGTTTAAAACATTGGTTGAAGTGCCAGATCCAATATGCTAAATAAAATAGGGCAGGATATGGGAACCATAGCTATGGATTTTTCCCCAGATTTGGGAGCAATGTCGAGGTCTAGAGCAAGAAAACCAAGAGCTAGCGAAGGCATATTTGGTAGATGATACTTTGGGCAGAGAATTTGGATGTAAAACAATTTGAGCAGCTAATGTCTATAAATAAGCTTTCCTTATGCTGTGAATAGACTTGATACTCAAATCACCTTAGCTCCGAGGCATATAAACATTTTCCCAGGATACAAGATGTAGGCCTCGATGAATCGCAATATGTCCCTAAAGAAAAGATCTGTACTCTTTCTCAAGCTTATTCAATGTGCCAACAGGAACATGAATACAAGACATGCTGCAAAGAGGAATGGAGGACGAAATAAATTTAAGCGAGTTAGTAATTTTTCTCGGCATCTTCTCATGAATGAAAGAGAGATGGTGAGCAATAAGAATATTGTTAAGTTTTAATGCCTTGAAGCAAAACCCTCAGCAAAGAAGCCTATGAAGGAAAAGCGTAAAGGCTGTAATGGAGAAGCCCAGGCCCACGGCGTGCATGGTTCACAGCAGCGCATGGATACGACCCAGGAGAGTGATGTGATCCACTATGCCCTAGTGCCAGTGTGCGGTCCACATGCGAGCATAGACCTCTTAGCAATCCACCATGCGTCCAAGGCATTTGATATAGTCCACGCACGAGGCGTGGATTGCTTAGTAGTTCATCGCGATTTCATGCAATCTACATCACACGTTTACACGATCGGATCAGACGGTCTAGGAGACTTGCGGGCTTGATTGGATAGCTGAGGGATTTGTTTGGATCCTAACAGGAGACCTAGATCTCGTGGAACTCGATTCAAGGCCTTTAAAAGGCCTAAATGGCCTGTGAAACTATGGTAGATCATAGTGGATTAGCAAGAGCAGTCAGGGCGATAGCAAAGGCTGTAGAGCATTGGATAGCGGCTAAAGCCTCGAGTAGAGTGCTTTGAAAGATCTTTTTATGAGAAATGAGAGCTTTGTAAGAGATTGTACTTTCTGTTGAGAGAAAGATTGATGTATGAGAGTTGAGAAGATGTGATCGCCTCTTATAATTTTTTTTCACATAGTAAAACTTGCATGCCCCATAGAGGTAAGCCTTGGGCTAATCAATATATTTTATTTTGTCTTTCTTGCATCTCTCCTTCTTTTCTATTACAGTATTGACATTATTATCGGAGTTGCAATCTTGAGCAGGGATCTATATTCTGCACTTATGAGGGATTCTTCCAACAAGTGATATTAAAGCAGCTTTAATAACAAATAGTATCAAGTACCATATTTTTTGGGTTGTGGTGGTGTTGATCATGATTGAAGAAGATGGAGAAGACATGCTTCATCAAAATAAGGATCAACTAGTATGATGGAAAGAGCAATTTCTTTCTATCGCAAGCGAAGGTGAAGGATGTGCTCATCCAACAAGAATTAATTGATGCTTTTTTGTGCGAGGAGAAGCCGACTACTAAGAAGGTGAAAGATTGAAGATGGCTCCGGATGTAAATGATGAGCACAATCTATTTATACTTGACGGATGACATGGTGATTCATGTACTTAGCAAAATCTTTTCAATGGCGATGTAGTCAAAGATTGAGGAGATGTATATGATAAAGTCACTCACCAATACTCTCTTTCTTTGAAAGCAATTCTACCAGCTACAGATGAGCGAGGAGCAGAGCATGCAAGAGCATCTCAGTAACTTCTAGAAGATCCTCATCGATCTTCTTAACGTTGGTGAAAAGATTGAGGAGAAGACTAGAATGTTGATTTTGCTTTCATCGTTTTCTCCTTCTTTTGAGTCTTTGATGACTATTCTTCTTATGAAAAAGAGAACCATCAAGATGGATGAGATCACTTCTATACTTCTTCAAAATGAGGTTCTCAAGCAGGAGAACCAAGCCTTTAGTTTAGGCGATAACTCAATTTTGGTAGTGACTGAAAGTGGTGGTGGTAGAGGATCGTAAGGTGAGCGATCTAAGTCCAAGTCGAAAGACTTCAATAAGATTAAATGCTATCGGTGTGATGAGTTGGAGCATCAAATTAAAGGTTGCCCATAGCTTGAGATTGGATGAAGGCTACTACGACGGCAATTCATGATAGCGACACTGATGAGACTAATGATATTCTTATGATTTCAGATGAGATATCTACTTCTTTTCTTCAATGGATTTTAGATTCGGCATGTTCACATTATATTTATTATAGAGAGGAGCTATTTGACTCTCTAAAGAGTAATGAGCGCACTGTTCATTTACTGGATTGATCGAGCTATGTGATCAAGAATATTAGGACAGTTAGCTTGCAAACACATGATGAAACTATGAAAAAATTAGGTGAGGTCCGATATATATCCAGTTTCAAGAAAAATCAGATTTCACTGAGAAGACTAGATTCAAGTAGCTACAGATAGAGAGCTAATAATAAAATCCTGAAAGTTATTTATGGTAATAGCGTTATTATGAAGAAAAAAAAGTATAGATGACACTATCTCTTGGTGGGCAACTCAGTGCATGATGAAGCTCCAAGTGTAGATGGATTGGACATGAGAAGAAAGAATCGAAGGGATGACAGGCGACGTCATAAGATAAAATTTTTATTATCATAGAAGGGTATCCCAAGCAAGTCTCAGGTCAGGCAGATCACATATATGATAAAGATGTGATCGAGCGACCTGGCTTAACTCCCATATTTGTCCATTTATGAGTAGTCAGATATTCACCTCAGGGCATGGGAGCGAGATCATCTAAAAGCTTTCAAAGTTAGAAAGAGACCGAACGTCGAGTCGAGGTAAAGATTGTTGAGTTTTAGCACCTCAAATTTGATTTACAGCAATAAAACCCTTAGCAAAGAAGCCCACGAAGGAAAAGCCACAGCAGTAAAGTCCATAATAGAGAAGTCCACGCCCATAGGTGGGTGCGGCCTGCAGGAGGATGTGGCCCAGGACATGCAGGCATGGCTCGCAACAGCGTCTGGCCCAAATGCATGGATGCGGCCCAAGAGTGCGATGCGATCCACCGCGCCCTAGTGCCAGCACGTGCATGGACCTCTTAGCAGTCCATTGCACATCCAAGGCATTTGATGCGGTCCATGCATGAGGCATGGACTGCTTAGTGGTTCACCATGATTTTACGTGGTCTACATCATGCATTTGCTCGATCGGATTGTCTAGAAGGCTTGTGGGCTTGATCGGATGGCCAAGAGATTTGTTTGGGTCCTAATATGGGACCTAGATTGCGTAGGACTCGATTTAAGGCCTTTAAAAGGTCTTGATGGCCTGTGAAACTATGGTAGATCGTAGTGGCACAGTGGCAACAATCGGGGCAATGACAGAGGCTGCAGAGTATCGGATAGTGGCTAGAGCCTCAGGTGGAGTGCTCTAAGAGGTCGTTTATGAGAGATGAGAGCTTTTGTAAGGGATTGTACTTCTTGTTAAGAGAGATATTGATATATGAGAGTTGAAAAGATGTGATCTTCTATTATAATTTTCTCTTTTCTCATAGTAAAGCTTGCATGCCTCATGAAGGTAAACCTTAGGCTAATCCATGTATTTGATTTTGTCTTTCTTGCATTTCTTCTTTTTTTTCTATTGTGGTTTGACATTATCATCGGAGTTGCAATCTTGGATGGAGATCCATATTTCATAATCATGAGGGATCCTCTCAACAAATACAACTAGAAAGAGGGACTCCCAGATATTTCCACACACCATTGAATTTAGGGATGGAGATAATTCTTTGGATTTGAGCCTTAATTGTAGTTGAGGTAGAGAGGCTAATTTTAACTAGAGACTTAGAAAGATTAATTGGTTGACCTGATAGAGAACAGTAGGCATCAATAATAGCCTTGAGATAGCATATGTCATGTACCATGGCCTTTGTAATAAGAAAGCAATCATCTACAAAGAGAACATGGGTCATATTGGGCCCTTTTTTAGGACTTTATAACCTATAAGAAGGCTATAATTGAGAAATCTAGATAAAATCTTTGAGCAGATAATAAGTAATAGGATAAAAGACAACCTTAACGAAGTCTTCTAGAAGGTTGAAACCAAGTAGTAGCCAAATCGTTGATAAGGAGGGCAAAATCAAGATTCATGATGCAAGATTTCAGCCAAGTAATAAAAATGAGATGAAGCCCAAGCTAGACCAGAGCTTGAAAAAGGAAAGGCTAGTGGATGCCATCAAAAGCCTTTTCCATATCAAACTTCATGATGACCAGTCCCTTAGAGGATGGGGCCCTTTGAAGGAAATGCACTATTTTTTGGGCCAATAGAATATTCTCAAAGATATTGAGGCTAGGGACAAAAGCTCCTTGTTTAGAAGATATAATATATAGAAAAAGAGGCTTTAACTTATTAGCCAAAATTTTACCATAAGTTTGTAAACAATATTGCACAAGCTTATTGGATGATAGTCCGTGATGATAGAAAGATTAATTTTCTTAAGAATAAGAACAATGAAAGTACATTTCCATGTGTTAGGCATCATAGAATGAGAAAGAAATAATGAATAATCTGTATAACATCATTTTTAATAAGATCCCAAAAATGTTTGAAAAAGAAAGGAGGATACCCATTAGGACTAGGGGCTTTATCATTTTGCATACTTTACATGGCTTCCTCAATCTCCTTAGTGGTGACTATAGCCACCAATTAAGAATTATGTTCAGCAGATAAGATAGACGACATAATCAAAATATTCATATCATCAACAACTTGTTGGGCTACCCAGCTTTGTCGAAAGTGGTGGAGGGTAGCATTGATCTCAACTGGGTCATCCATCAAATCACCATTTGGCAATTGGAGAACTAAGATTCTATTTTATCTTTTACAAAAGATGGTGGACCTATAAAAGAAATTAGTATTGGCATCTCCTTTCTTTAGCTATATGATTGGGATTTTTGCGGCCATAGAACCTCTTGCAATTGAAGGCTTTTGTGGAAGACTCGCCAAAATTATAATAGATGGAAGTGTTATTGATCAGAGAGTCCTTATTGGGATTCAATCATCAGAAGCTGATGGATCTCTTCATATAATTGCTATCTTTTGGAGAAAACATTTCCATTTCTGGATGGCCCTTCTAGTATTACAAAGAAGCATAGTTAATTTAATTCCAAGGGAATAGTATTTATTGCACTTCCAAGCTCATTGCACTACCTCCTAGAATCCTTTACAATGTAACTATATTTTTTCAAAGTGAAAAATAATTGAAGACCGAGGAATACAGGAGGATAGAGACAAGAAAAGAGGGCAATGATCCGATGCAAATTACGTAATATGGGAAATAGATAAGTTTGGCAACTAAGCATCAGAAGCAAAAGCTTGATCAATTCGTTCCCAATCTCTAGCCATTCCATGTCGATTGTTGCACCATGTAAAGTGTGGACCTTGAAATCCTAAATCAACAAGTCCAAATTACTTAAGAAAAGAACTGAATTCTCAAATGTTGCAGTCAACTCAAAAGGATTCCCCCCCATTTTTTCCTCAATATTAACTATGTAGTTAAAAACCCCTATTAGAATAAGAGGCAAACTAATGGACATCACCACTTCAATTTATTCTTATAAGCATCTATGGTCACAACCACTAGTGCTAGTATAAATAGCTCACAAAATCTAAGTAGGCTTTTAGTTTTGAGAGATCACACCAAAAGTCACTTGTTTATCAACATTCATAAAGTTTATGTGATCATCCCCTTTATGCCAGGATATAATGAGGCCGCCAAAATGCACTGAGGACATTAATGAAGTGAAAATTTCAATGTGGCCCCATAGATCTCTGCATTCTTGATATGGCATACTTAGATAATCGCGTTGTCATAAATTAACATATATCTGGATTGTGTTGATGGATAAAAAACCTACTATAATTTAAGGAGAGCTTTGCTGCTTCTCTATAATTCTAAGTATTACTTCAAGTCTCCAACTTGATGCTAACGTGGCTGAAGTTAGATGCCATCCAAAAATCGAGACATCGAAGAAAATCTATAAAGGAAGTCCACGCTCGTCAAAGGTTTTTCGATGAAAGACACTCCGATATTTAAGTTAGCTGGAGCCTGAGAATAGTAGAGAAAAATGAATGAGGATGCAAGAGAGGATTATGATATTCACCTTTTTTCTAGTTGAGCTTATTAAGGATCCTCTTAGTACATCTTTTATATAGAAGTGGAGCCAGAATTAATAGGCTATTTGGTCTGATCTTGTAGGCCGTTAGACTACGTTCTAATAATTTGTTAGGATAGGAAATCCATTCACTAATCCATGAATCGGAATTGTTAGTTGTAAATGTCAGTTGCATCGTATCTACATTTTGAAAGCTGTTGGGAGATCACCCATATGACTAGTAGGCTGGCAGCTTGAGGATCTCATTCTTCAGGGGCTCGACCTTTGAAGGTTGGCCTTTGGGGCATGACCTTTAGAGGATCCATCTTTTGAGAGGTTATTATTTTGATGATGTCGACCCTTTGAGGTCGACTTTGAGGAGGTCATTTTTTGGATTTTGTTCATCTAAAAAAATGAGCTAGCAATCAAAAATCAATACTGAGATGAGGACTCGTGCCAAGAACTGCATTTGAGGTTTTGGGATGTTGTTCTTATTAATTATAGGGTTTTGGTTTCCGTCCTTGGCGAGATTCTTATGATATCGGCAAAGATTCGATCACGAGCCCACTAAAGTCCAAGATGAAGGTAGGTTAGAGGCCGATGGCAGGAGTCAATTTATTTTGATTTCTTGATTATTGCCGACATTTGAGGTGATCTTGCTTGATTATTGATGAGTTTTTGGTTTCATCAGACTAATGCGTATGGTAGATTATCTCCATAATATCAAGCAAGAATATCCGTTGATAAGAGATTTACTATAATTTAAAAGGGGAAGCTTTGCTGCTCCCTATGATTCCGAACAATCCCTGCATTGTTCAACTTCAAGTACCTAACAAATGCTTTTGGTCCTAATTCTTAAACTCATTTGACCGCACACCACATCTTCCGACGAACGCGCCGCATTTATTCCTTCAAATGCGGGAACTCAAGCACCATCTGGAACCAACCCAAACGATACCCACTCCCAACCAAACCCTAGGACCAACCATCTCAAAAACCCCATGGACCCCACTTCCTTCCACACATGCATCCCACGGCCACCGCCGGCACCAGCCCCCACCCCCACACCCGCCACATGTACCTCCGCTTCCCGCTCCCTCGCTGTTGCGTCCCTGCCCCGTCACTCCCAGAAAAGGTCACGCGGATAGAGTACAGAGAACGGTAAACCCGAGTGCCGAGTTCGACAAAATCACAAAATTCCTCCTTCCACCCCAAACAAATAACCCCCACCCAACCTGAACCAAGCAACGTATTGGTTTTTTCTTCTGTCAATTGTACTGGTCCCTATAAAATTCCTAAATAAAATACTGTTAATTCATAAGAAACCGCTCTCCTTGTGGGGCTGTTAAGTTTCTCGTCTTCTTTGCTCCCTTCTGTGTTGCGATCGGCGAAGCCCCTTGCTCCGTCGCAGCAGCAGCACCATAGAGTTCGAGTCCTAAAGCGGCAGAGATCTCCCCCGTCGCATCGATCGCCGCTCTGATCCCATCCCCCGCCCCACGATCCCATCTCTTATATTAGAAGCTGGAGCCCCTCCAAGAAACGCCGCAGCCCTTGAAGCCGTCACCGAACAACGGGCAGATCCGGTACCGGTCGCCGTCCGCCGCTGATCTGATGACGGCCTACGGGGACGCCGACGCGAAGATGAAGCAGCGGGCCGCCGCGCTCCGGCAGGAGCCCCTCGCTGACAAGATCCACCGCTACCGCGGCGCCATCCTCGTCGTCTCGATCCCCTTCCTCCTTGTCTCCTTCGTTCTCTTCCTCATGCCCCGCTCCCCCGCTGTCCCCCTCCTCTCCACCGCCGCCAAGGCCGGCCGCAAGACCGTCCCTGGCGGCGGCGGCGCTGCGGCGAACGCGGGATCCATGAGCTACGCTGTCATTTTCGATGCCGGGAGTTCCGGGAGTAGGGTTCATGTCTACTGCTTCGATGAGAACTTGGATCTGCTTCACATCGGGGCGGAGATCGAGCTTTTCGTACAGGTATTGATCGAGTAGGGTTGCGTCTACTTTAGTTGAATTCTTCATTTGAGGTTGGAATTCAAGTAATGTGCGCGACGTTTCTCATCTTTTGATCACTTCTGCGATGAATTTTTTACTCCTTAATTTTAAGAAACGCCTTAAAAAGGTTAAATGGTGTCTCGAATACTTAGCGTCCACGTGAAAAGATTTATAGATGTGACTGAATTTCTTTAAATGATTTTTTGAATGAAGTTAGAATTTCGGTAAAGGACCAAATTGGTGAAAGTTGACAGGGTCAGTTTACTTAATAGAAAAATGTGATTATAAACAGATCTTCTTTGTGATGACTCATGGTATCACCAAATGCCATTCTTTGGAATGTGATTTTGCATGGTTTGTGGTATCATGAGTGATCACAGTTCTAGAAGCAAGGTCTGTTTTATATGCATGATAATTGATGATTGAAGATCATGGAAACCAAATCTTGTAGCTGTTATAGCTGAGTAAATTCTTTGGAAAAAAGAAGGTGTCAAAACTCTATATCACACACCTCTTTGTAAAGTTTAAGAATAGGGATATTATAAACTTTGGTGAGAAATACAGTCCAATAAAATCTCAGAAGATTAATGCCCCTTTTCATGGGTCATACTCTCTAGTGAACAATTTAAATGTGTAGGTTAGGAAGTTTTTCAAAGAGCTTGTTATTTGGTGTCATAATTTTTGTCCTTTATGTGCAGCGAAAGCCAGGCTTGAGCGCCTTTGCCAAAGATCCCCAGGAGGCTGCAAATTCATTAATTCCTCTTCTGAAGAAGGCTGAAAGTGTAATTCCTGCTGAATTGCGAGAGAAAACACCTGTCAGAGTTGGGGTAAATAATAGTTTCTTGGCCAATAGGATCACATGGTGTTTGTAGTTTTAAAGTTGCATGCTTGTTGTCATCAAAGGTCATTCATATGTTGATGCTTATCCAGGCAACTGCAGGGCTGAGAGCTTTGGGAGCTCAAACATCTGAAAAAATTTTGCAAGCGGTAATAACATTTCTATATTCATCAGAAAAATGTTATACTTATTTTAAAGCTGGAAAGAGCGATTATTTCTTATGTTTCATTTTTTATGTTCAATTGCTTTCAGTGAGTTTCTAATTCCATAATTACAGCTTTATTCTTGCAAGGAACAGTCTGACTCTTGCTTTAGCACAGCACATACAGAATATCCCAATATTTGCTTTGATCTGAACCTGCAAGTTTACAGGTTAGGGATCTTCTTAACAGCAAGAGCTCCCTTAAATTCCAGCCAGATTGGGTGTCTGTTCTTGATGGAACTCAAGAAGGTGCTTTTCAGTGGGTATGTTATCTAAACTTGTATATGTTGTATCTTTGGCGTTTCAGTTTGGAAATACTATTTAGTTCCTTTTAATATTGTGATTATTCTTGATATCGAAGCAAACTATTATTCATCTAGGAGAAAGCATGAGTTATAAAAGGAAGCAGAGTGATTTAGGTGATAGGCTTTGTGAATCTTAGCATAATCATGCTGAACATTGTTGTTGTCAATTCATATGTGCAACTTCCTAATAATACTTCAAGAAACATGAATTAGTTGGCTTGTTTCTCCTTTATTCTTGTGGTGATGCCTTTTTTAATTTCACCAAATCTAATGAGGTGTACATAACTCAGCAATTTAAAATCAACTTCACAAATGGCCAAGTCAATCGTCAGTTTGACTATGTCTGATTAAACTAGCTAGCTTGCATCAGATTCAAAAACAGAACTTGAGGTCAAGTGAGAAACCATCACATGAATGCTCCAGCCTTTTGCCTCAAGACCATAATGTACAACAACAGCAAGCTCATCTAACCTTATCCCATGAAGCTGGGCCTTAGTGAGAATAACTCTATACATGGAACCTCTGCAAGAGAATTGAGTATCATTTTACAATTGGCTGTTTGTTTTGATGTTGCTGACTGAGATTTTGCCAATATATACTTTTGCTATGTGGGGTGCCGCAGGGGGTGGGGAGGGGCCGGGGGGTTTGGGGTTGGTGGTGGTGCGGTGGGGGGTGGGTTGGAGGGGAGGGAGGGGAAGCAAGGATAGAACACAAGCCTTTTGGCATAAACCATCCAAATCTTGAAGCGTGTGATAGCTGGAGTCTTCAATGACAGCCTTTTGCTTCTTGCTTGTATGTCGATTTGCACCTTCTTATAGGAAAATCAAAAACTTACAGTGAAGCTGCAATGGTGAAATCTCCTCAAATAAAGAAATATAAGCATTTTTTTCTTGTATCAAGGCTTGCTTTGTACTCCCTTGTTTCATTTTGAAAAAAACTTGAATACTTGTGTTTAACCTTTTTGAGATAATTTTATTGTCCTACAAGGGAATGGAGAAATAATATTCTGAGAAAATCCTTTGTGTAGGTTGCAATAAATTATCTGTTAGGAAATTTGGGAAAGACATACTCAGACACTGTTGGAGTGGTTGATTTGGGAGGAGGATCTGTTCAAATGGCTTATGCTATCTCTGAAGAGGATGCTGTAAAGGCTCCAAAAGTTGCAGATGGAGAGGACACATATGTGAAGCAGCTGTTTCTTAAAGGAACCAAATATTACCTATATGTTCACAGGTTTGACAATTCCCTTGATCTACTATTTGAGCTCTTGCTTTCTAATGTCTGTTTCAAGCAAGACTTTCTCTTGTAAAGTAAAAAAGATATAGAACTTAATGATCATCAATCTGATTTTGGAATTTGGGCATTTATATTCTAGCCATTTCTACAGTCAATGACTTGGAAAGTGTCACCAACATTTCTAATGTTCTAAAATATAATCTTAACTGGGTTCTTTCCCTTTTAGTTACTTGCGTTATGGTCTGTTGGCTGCTCGAGCAGAGATTTTGAAGGCTGGAGGTGATTACAGTACTTGCATTTTGAATGGTTATAATGGTATGTCTTCCATTATACTTCCTAAGCCTTCCTGATTGCATTGAAAAAAGTTTTTTTGAGTGGAAATTCATGTTTAAGTTGGCATTTAATTTTATTTAAAATTATTGATGGTTCTATATTTAATTATCAATTATTAAATTATAGCTATGAAGTAATAGCTAATTGTTTCGAATGGTAGACTGGACTCAACCTGGTCTGCACCCTAACCTAAATATTTTATGTTGAGTCTGGGTCATACTTGACCATGACCTAACTTGAATGACCCCTTGAGTCTAGAATCTTTTCCATGGGCCTCACCCAACCTGATCCAATCTATCAATGGGCTGGGTTGGGGTCCAAAATCAAGCCCCAAACATGAAACTGGGTCATATTGGTTCAAGCATGCCCGGGTCCAATCCAACCCCTTTTCTGATGCCCTAAATTACTATTTAATGCAGGAATGTTAAAAATTCCCCAGGAGTATGGAATTTTCAAATTATACATATTGCTCCTGTAAATTTTGTGTGTTGTCTTTTGTTTTATATATATATATATATATTGGTAAGAAAAGGAGCAAGGCTTAATATTTGAAGTAGAAGTCAAGTACAAAGCCCAACAGTATACAGTCCAGACTCCATATCACATGAACCAAGCACCCATCCAGAGGGTTAATATGGACCAAAACAGGTACAGCTAACTTAAGACAGAAAATTAGGAGGCAACCAGCATTCCACACAACCCTGCTTTCCTGTACTAACTTTTTCAGGACCCTGAAAAAGCTTCTACAAGGAGATCCATAACAAGCATCCCTTCCAACCATGTGAGTTATATGCCAGTGGTGTAAATATTTCAAGCACCAGCTGGATGGAAGAAAAGATCACCCATCCAACCCTTGGTACAGTGTATTGAAAGCATGCAAGAAACAAGTGCCTTGAATGCCATCCCGTTGGCAGTCTCAGGGAACTCATTCTGAAGAGAATATCAATCCCGTTTGCAAAATGCCTTTGCCAAATCAAGAACTGCAAACACTTAACAGGTACCATGGTCAAAGTAAGCATATGCCAAGTCATTCTGATGTAGCCAACACCCATGGGCCCTTTGTAAACTGCTGGTTGCGTAGACAGCTTGGTTTTCCCACCAATACATATATGCTGTGTTTAGTGATACAAAGACCAATCACAAGGGTATTTGCCTACCTGAGATACATCCACAACAGCAGATAAAAGATGAGTTGAAAAAGGAGATTCCCTGCACAATATCTAGATCCATAAATAAGTGCTGTAGATTATAACTTTATGTTGATGGTCTGGCACAGTTATGAAATATCCACTATGATAAGATACAGGCAATGGAAAGAAGAACATAGATGACAGCAGCAGAGATATCACTAAAAATCCCAAATGCAGTGTAAATAAGTGATATAAGCCACACATCAGTTGAAGAAGTTCAAAACCAGCTATTAACCTAGTGAAGAGGAGCACAACAAGTCATACCCTTTGCAAAATTTTTGCATAAAGCAATTGTACTGCTCCAGCCACCATGTGACCCTAGCGTACATCATCCACCCAGCACCTCTCATGACCTTACCCATGCCTAGGAAAAGTAGTATTATATGCATCAGCTTGCAAAATGGCTGCAAAGGGAGGATCCAGTATATTCCCTCTCTTCCACATAATGTCACCTTGCAAGGCATGATTGGCCATGTAATCTATTGCCCGGTTAGCTTCGCGATATGTATGAGAGATATGGCACACCATACAAGTCTCCTACCAGGCTATCATGTCCTTCATCAAAGGAATTAAAGGTGTTTCCTTATATTTTCTTCATCCTTTTAAATTAGCACATCACCTAAAACAGACAAGAGTTTGTGAACCTTTAGCATGTGCAATGGATTGATTGCATAAGAACTGACCATAAAAAATTTAGAAGGCTACCATGCCTAATTTTTCTTTTTATGTATCTCTAGAGGTACTTTTGACTTACTGTATCTGGAGAAACAAAAGCAATGCTCCCATTGCTACTCTAACTCTTCTGCTAGCATTATAAAAAGTGACATAATAACTGCTTATGCAAAATGTTTTATTTTGAGTTTCTTAATCTAGGACAATGACAAATCTGGTAAGATGGATGCTTTAGGGCCCTTTTTGCATTGTCAATATGGTTTTCGCCTAAAGGCTTCTCAAGACATTTGTTAATCAGTCAGAATACGATGAAATTCTCTTACTGTAATCCCGGAGCGTTCAGATGTTATTATGTCATGATCCTTAAGCTGCTTGCAGATTTCTATTTAGATGATGCAACTTTAGAATGTAGTCACAAGTTCGGCACTTGAAATGAAACAGCTAAAGTATAATATGCAAATTCACAAATAATGCAGCATTTTCCCAGAAGTTTGGAAATCACTTGAGTAAACAAAAATCAGAAAAATATAATAATTAAAAAATATATAAATTAGTAATATATTTACATATTTATTCATGTGAACAAGTGTTAGTGATATAACAACAGCAACAAGTAGTTAGAAGATCATCGCCAACAAAACATTAGATTATTAATGGTTAATTCATTAAGGTTTTTAAAATAAATTATAAAAAATCCATGTGTATATTCTAAAATTTGAGAACGCATCATGAATGTATGAATAATTTTTGATTTATTCATTTGTGGGGAATAACTTGGAGCACCATCTGCCTAGTAATAAAAATCTAGAACAATTCAAGAAGCTTTCAACATTGTCAATTCTATTGCTGCTGTGCTTTAGAAGATTAATATATATAATACAGATAAAGGATCGACACTTTATTCTTCTAGAATCTGTTAAATAAATTTGGCAGTAGATCTTAGGTATGACTTTTGCCTGCAAGTCCATTTGAATGCTTTTCACCTCTAAAAGGCTAAAATTTGCTAGAACCATGGTAAACCAATAAGATATATGGTACTTTAAGCTGCTATAGTGGAATGTCATGATGGCAGCATTGGAAGATCTTGCTTAATTCCATTTTCTTTGCTTATTCTGATCACGGGAAATGAATTCATGCTGTCTTCTTATTGTTTGATATATCATTGGAATCTTCCTTCTGATTCTCACTTATAGCTTTTTATTTTTCCTCTCTTCAAAAGGCAAATACAAATATGGGGATTACGTATACAATGCATCAGCGGCACCTTCTGGAGCTAGCCTTTCTACGTGCAGGAGTGATGCTGTTAAAGCTCTCAAAGTTGATGAACCAGTATGTACACACATGAAGTGTACATTTGGTGGTGTATGGAATGGTGGGGGTGGAGATGGGCAGAAAAATCTATTTGTGGCATCCTTTTTCTTTGATAGGGCTGCTGAGGTGATTTTCGACTACAGTCTTTCATACATGGGCATCTATGCTACCAGTACCAGTCAAACATTATTTATGCTGTTTTTTGAGCTTTTGCCTTCCACTTTGTAGTGCTAATTATGTGTCATTCTCTGTATAGGCTGGTTTTATAGATCCCACGGTGCCAGTTGTGAAGGTTAGAGCTTCAGATTTTGAGGAGGCTGCAAAGCGTGCTTGCAAATTGAATGTTGATGATGCCAAGAGTACCTATTCTCGTGTTTCTGTGGAGAACTTTCCCTTTTTGTGCATGGATCTTGTTTACCAGTACACCTTACTTGTGGATGGGTTTGGTATGTCAATCAAAATGAACTTGCTTCCATCTGTAGAATCTCTTAGTTTTGTAAATATGATTCTGATCCCCATATTTGTACTCTGACAGCCCTGGATCCACATCAAGAGATCACACTAGTGAAGAAGGTGCAGTATGGGGATGCCTTTGTCGAGGCAGCATGGTCACTGGGTAGTGCCATCGAAGTTGCATCATCAGCATGAAGGCAATCTTATGAGAATTAGCGTTTGCAACGGTTTCAGATATTGGTGGTTCTGTGGCTCTGATTTTACTGGCAAACAATAATGAGAAAGCTCTGCCAATATTGTCCCTCCTCCTGCTTCAGGATTCCGATTATGCTGCAATTAAGGAGAGATGGCTGTCGCAATTTTGCATTATAATTGATTGGTTTTCCATTTGTAACTGAGAAAGATGCATTTTGACACATATTCTTTGCTGATAGAATTCTTCCTATTCTTATGCTGCCCTTAAATGACATTTGATGATTATTTGGGAACGTTGTTACAATTACATAATTATTAAAATTGATACTGATTCATATATATATATATATATATATATATATATATATATATATATATATATATATATATATATATATATATATATATATATATGTACGTACGTACGTACGTACTAACTAACTAACTAACTATGTATGGCTTTGGCCGACTATCTATCAAATTCCAAATGTATGGCTTTGGCCGACTATCTATCAAATTCCAAATGTATGGCTTTGGCCGACTATCTATCAAATTCCAAATGTATGGCTTTGGCCGACTATCTGTCAAATATGTATGTATGGCTTTGGCCGACTATCTATTAAATTCCAAATGTATGGCTTTGGCCGACTATCTGTCAAATATGTATGTATGGCTTTGGCCGACTATCTATCAAATTCCAAATGAATTCTTGCCAGACATGATTCTGTGAGATTATTAGGGAGAATGCAAGCATTCATTGGGGCATCAAAAGTGAAGGTTCCATCTCGATAATCATCAGTCGATCCTAACATATGAGCAAGCAGTTCATATGCAAGAATTTGAGCGACCCTGATCCCAGATTTTTGGGTCATGAGCCTTGAGTTATTTGCCAGCTCTAATAATTCTCATTTGGAATAAGTTTTGAAGGAAGATAAACTATTATAGGAGCGGAAAACAACTTCATTCTTAAAATGCTTGAATCACATCCATTCATTTAGCAATTAAATGTTTGAGTTTAAAACAACTTTTTATCGAGCTAACGGTAACAATGTCACCACCATTTCATGAAATTAACTAAATGATACAGGTCAGACCTGAAAAACAGAGATAACAAAACCCACACTCAGAACCTCCCCCTAGAACCAGCAAGGAAGAAGTGGTACGCCCAAATATAGAGATTGGAGTGACAACATTACAAAATAAACCAAAGAGAAACAGGGGGGGCAGAAAATCACAAAAAGTCCAAGAAGCTGAGACCAAAATCCAAGGCCACGAACAATAGGTTAATTACTGGATGCACTCCCATCAGAACGTGCCAATTGCCTGAACAATGCACCGAGACCTGCTATTGGAGAGCAACCAGATACCAAAAAACCCATGGTTAGTGCCAAAATGACTATGGTTCTCAAGGCCCTAGCGAACGGAGAATTTTCTTACCTCAGAGGTCGTTCAAGTCCAGCAAATAGAACATTGAAAAAATTGCCAGGGCATATTAATGGTAACTTACAATGTATCTTCATAATGATGTCACAGAATTTTTGCTCTTTCAAAGTAAGCCTTCAAATGCCATAGCTGGAGACCAGCAACTCCCAAGCAAACAATAAGGGATAACAGACTCAACAGTCCCATTCCTGACGTTGTGCTTTGATTTAATCTCTGTGTTTCTGCCTCCCTTAAACCAAATGAGAACAATGGGATAGTACCTTTATTCTTAGTTATATAATATCATACACAACATTGAGAGGCATATTTACCTCTGGCGCAGAAATATCATCTCTTCATGTATCGAGTCAATAACTAACTCCAACTTCTTCAACTCCTGCTCCATCACCTGGATGCAAGCAATTGGATTAAGAATTTTTAACACAAGTTATAGAACGAGGTGCTCTGCCCACAAGATAACCATAAAATAGAGATAATGTCGGAGACAACATAAATGTAAATAAAAAATAACAAGCCTTGTTACCATTGAGTTTAGCCTTATGGTTGCTTCTTCATTATACATATTCAGGTGTTCCAACCTCAATCAGCGAGACATTATGAGCATGAGAATAAATTTTGAAATAACTATTTTGAAATTTAACTACCAAAGGCACCCTACCACTGAGCTAGCTAATGATGAAAATGAATTTAGACACTAAAATAAAACAACCACATCTCTCATCCCCTAGCGACCAGCATGGGAACTGTTACACTGACTGGACATATTTGCCACAGTCCATACACACAACACAGTGATTTATGGATTGCTTGTGACCAGATGGACATAATCTTGAATATCTTCCCAGAAATGGGACTGATGTACAGCATTGTAAATCTCCTGACAAAAATAGGACTTTCGCTTGAAGACTTTGCACCAAGAGGAACAAAGAAAACCCACTTGTATAAAGAACCTAGTAGAACATACAAGTACCTTCAAACAATATCCTTCATTTAAGCTTTCAAAGACCACGTACTGTTTCTAAGTCCACTCATAAATAGCACCCTAGCAAGATTCCCTATCATTTTTTCTGGAAGATTAGTAACAAAACCTGATAAATTCCCATGATAAATAGATGCCTTCTGTCCAGTTTCTTTAGAATGAGTATTATTGCTTATTTCTCAAGATTGTTCACCCAGATGGCCTAATGACAAGGGAAGATTGCGTTATTTTTACTTGACTTTGATTTTGGTGATGCACTACTCAGTTTATATGGTGTGATGTGCACATAAGTACTGTTGGGGATAAATCCCGCTCCCGCCGAAGTCTAGTTCGACGCTCGGCCTAATGCAACCTATAGCCGCGGAAGAGCTTCGACGGACGGATCTTAGCCGAACTCCTACAGTCGGCTGAACTACTTAGCGGCCGAGCTCTTTGGACTCCAAGCGGCCGGGCTTTAACGGAATCCTCTAGCACCCGAACTCCTCAGCGGTCGTCTCTCGGCCGAACTCCCCAAGCGGCCGTCTCTTCAGCCGGCCGAGCTCCTCCGAACTTCTCAGCGCCCAAACTCTTCAGCGGTCGTCCCTTGGCCGAACTTCTAGCAATCGAGCTCCTTGCGAACTCCCAGTGGCCGAACTACTTAGCTGCGAGCTCCTTCGGACTCCTCAGCCGCCGAGCTTCTTCGGACTCCCAACGTCAGGACCGAACCCCTTCAGCCGATCGAGCAACTTAGTGGCCGAGCTCCTTGGACCCGGCAGCCGGGCTTTAGCCGAACCCAACCACCGAGCTTCAGTCAGACGCCTACAGGAGCCGAACTCCTCCCAAGCTTCTTCTTTAGGAGCCCGAACTCCTCCGAAGTGGGCACACGACGAAGGCCTTTTACCCTTCATTCGGCTGACTCTGCAGCCATCACCATCAGTCCGCCGCAAGCTCTACAGCCATCACCATCAGTCCACCGCGAGCGATAGCGACCCGCTATCAGGCGGCGATGATTGTCACTGTCAATCCGCCGCACACGGCACCTTCCCGTGAGACTGGCTCCGCCGAACCTCGAGCGGCCCGCCAACATGCGGCTGCAGCTATCACCATCAAGCTCCGCTATAAAAGGACCCCCCAGATACGCTAATGCTAATCTCTTTGATCTCTAAGCTCTCCTCTTCTCCCCCGAGCTCCGGAACTCATTCCCGAGCACTCCATTCCTATTGACCAGAGCTGACTTGATCGTCGGAGGGTCCTGCTGGAGCCACCCCCCACCGGCTCCGGACGGGACTTTATTTTGCAGGTCCCCGGCGGCGACCTTCTCGGCCTCAACTCCAGCGACCTCCGGCGACGACCAATTTCTGCACCAACAAGTACATTACATTATTCACTATTACATGAGTAATTATGGCCTGGTACAAAAAGAACCAAGTCACAAATCAAATTCGAATATAAAAAATTGCACCTCCATTCTAAAATGTCTGATTCTTTGCAACTATATCTTCACCCCTTTTGAATTCTTCTACTTTTGCTTAAATTCTGATCTTTTCCTCCTCCTAGTTATGTCCCATATTTGCCTTATGTATGATCATCAACATAAGAAATTGCTTAGAAAAATTCACTGCAAAAGAAAGCAAATTGTGACTATGATCACAAACTTGAAACTTAACCCAAAGCCTCACAAAGCTTAGCCATAAATCAAGAAAGAATGTGCATGGCATCACAAATTCACAACCATTTCCTTACATTATATTAATTCACTCACTGTTGGCATAATGGCTCATCCCTTTAGTTTAGAAATGAATCATCATCTGGTAGGCATTTCAGTTCCCATGAATCCAGAGTATAAATTCAGAGCAAGGAAGAGTAAATTTCCTAAGGTCTTCTTTTCCAAGCCAATTCACCCATAAAAATTAAATCTTTTTACGCAAAGATTAAATGCTTGTTTGCAGTATAAACAAATGGGTCCCTATGAGAGATTTAGGATGGAATCCATGTCCATTCTTTTCCTAGCTGCAAACCAAGGAAAATCGTACACAGCATTTCAGATTCACAGCTGTTTTCTTCCTTGAATAACACAAATAAACCAAGAGCAGACCAAAGTAATTCCTGTAGAACAGAATAAGATAATTTCCGAACAAATTCACTTGTAAAAATCGAATAATTTAGCCAGAAACCAGATAATTATTATCACTACAGAAGAATTTTTGCTCAAGAAAGAGATTTTGGGAAGGAAAACGTACATCGATCTTCTCTTTCTTGGCGACAGAGGTCCAGACCTTGGCGAAGATCCCAGTCTTCCACTCGAAATCCAGCGAGACGGCGGCGTCGAGCTGGAACTTTGGGGACCAGAAGCAGGCGGTGTACCGCCCCGCGATCCCCGCCTCGAAGGCGAACTGCCCCGACTCCACGCTCTCCGCGTTGTGGACGATCTCTCCATTGGGATCACTCACCTGCGACCCAAACCCAATCCCATCCAATTCCCTCTCCATCTCTCGATCAGAAAGAACTCGACAAAAATTAGTAAAAGAAAGTGATAAGCGAGTACGCTGGCGGAGATCTTGTGGGCGGACGGCGGGTCATCGGCGACGCGGAAGTGAGCGATGGAGAGGGCGCCGGCGGCGAGCTCCTCTGTGAGGCATTTGACGCGGCCGGAGGGGATGCGGAAGACGAGGGCGAGGGGAGTCGCAGGGAGGAGAGAGAAATTTAGTAGCATTAGGAGGAGCGAAAGGGGAAGGATCGAGTCCATCTCTCCTTCGCGGCCAAGGATTGGACCAGGGACCAGCCGACAATGGTCAGTTATTGGAGTGGGTGATACTACCAACCGTCGGTCACGATGGCATTATTGTGGGTTATCAATAATCTGAGAGAATTTTTAATCTGTTTAGAAGCTTCTTGTTTAAGCTCTTCTGGTGGAAGATCCTTTGGATGAGCCTTCCAGTGAAGGCACTGCTGATCCACAGAGGACCATTGCAGCCCGATCCTGGTACGGGGAAGCGTCCCCTTTGCGATCATCTGCAAGAGCATATGCTGGTCAAATGCCGCATCTCTGCTCACACTGGGGACTTAATTGCTGCTTATCTCATTTGCTATTAGCGTCCAAGTTCTCAATCTGGAGGATCTGATAAATCTAATTACAGGGACGCTTGATGCGAAGAGAGAAGCGACGGTGGCTCACTGCCGCTGGCTTCCGTGGTCATCTAAGAACGTGGCGGTTTTCCAACACATGTTACGATCCCCTAAATTTATATCTCGAGCTAGCAAAGGAGTTCTATGATCCCGACACCTTTCGGCATTGGGGAACCTGTAGGATAGGTGGAATTGGTTGTATGGTCAGAGACCATGCAGGATTTAATGTTTTTCTTGCCTTCTAATGGTTGAGCTTAGAGCGGCTTGGGAAAGAGTCGCAGCTGCTGTTAATGTTCTACATTGCCGGAAGCCTATTGTTGAAGGAGACTGGGCCGTAGTCATCTCTTGGATCAAGAATACTGAAAAATGGACGATCAGCAGCCCTTTGGTGGAGGACCTCAAGAAGATGGTTGAATCTTTAGATTTCTTCTGTCCCATGCATGCTTATCGTGAAGGTAACTTTGTTGCGGATTGGCTAGCTGGATTGCCAAGGTCCGATTCTACCCTGCCCCATGATCTATCCCTCCTCGTTCAGAGGGATGCAAAAAGGTTTACTTATCTTAGAAGCCCTTAATTGTTTCTTTTCTGTTTTCTTTCATTTTTTTTTTTTTTAATGATCTTCTTCCCCAAACAAGGAAAACATCGATTTGGCATGAGTTACGTGCATTTGGCATGCAGTTTTTGAGATAGCTTCAACTTATTTAAACTACAACATATCAATATTAGCATTTGATGAGGATGACAGCTTTCTCATTTAAGGATTCAAAATAAAAAACTAATTTATATTTTTTAGTTTTAAATTTATTTTTAATTTTTTTTAAAATTATTCATGTATTTAACGTTTAAACTTTCTTTCCTTTCTAAAATTATTTTTTATAAACAACCTCTATCCTATAATAATATAAAATTTTTATTTTATTATAATTTAAAATTTTTAAAATTTATACACAAAAATAATGCTATGAACAACTATAGAATTTTATTAATTCTTAATTTAAACTAAAAAAATCACATAATTTTTATTTTTATTATTTTATAATTTAGTAAATTTAATTTTTATTATATTTATTATATTTAATGAAATTGAATATTTAAAGTGATGTTAAAAATAAATAAAATAAAATTATGTCCTTTTATATCTTTTTGTACATTACAGCTTGCTGATATAATTAATTTTTATCAAATATTTCGATTAACATAGCTATAGCTAAAACTATAGCTCATAATTTGTGCTATAATTACAACTCAATACAACTACAATTATAGCTACATGCCAAACATAGTCGTTATTAGCATGTTAATCATGCAACCGTGTATGAGCAAAAGTTCTAATAGATTATATAAGAACTACTTGAGAAGCCATTATATCGGCGATATGGTAAGAAATTATTAGTTGGATCTGATTCACGGTGAACCATAGATAAATTATTAGTTAGAAGATGTTAAATATGTCGTCAAAGAGAGAAACGTATTAAATGCAGCACGTTGCTAAGGAAGGAAAAGGCATTAATTATCCCTGGCCCACTGGACCAACAAATAATTTTTCAATTTGGCGTAGTACAAGAGAATAACCACTATGTTATATAAATAAACTATCATCTCTTACTGTTGCAACCTGTGTAAATTGTTAAGCAAAGTAAGATAATGTATTGGTTTAGAAAGTCTGATTACAACTTTTCTGGATTAAGAAAATGCTTACAATAGGGATGGACGATATTTGAGCATGGATCTTCTATGGTTCGTATGCGACACCGCGGATATGATGCGTCCATGGATGCCATCCATCGACGGTCGCTCGTGAGCACGGGCAATACAATGCATGCTGCTATCCTATGATGAACGGCATCGAGGGATGCACTATGGTACATTATGCATACTGTAGAGGGTCCATGATGCTTTTTTAGGAGCGCAAGATTCGTCCCTTTTCTTTAAGCTTGCGATGCAAAATGAAAAAAATGATAGCGCTGTGCGAATTCCATAGCCTGTGAAAACTTTCATGCTAAAATCTTGTAGAGAGCGTTGACATTGTAAGCCACTTGTCAGAAATTACAGTAGAATAGATGGTGTTTCCACAAACTTATGACACACTTCACGAGGAATAGAATTTATAACAGTCATTGCGATCGAATAGTTTGCTTGAATGCTTAAATTGGTGATGGCTTAAATGTGATCAAATAGTAGAATTTATAAGTTTTATTTCAAAAGAATTCATGTATTTGTATTTTCTGAAATCACATCATCTGATGCATTCAGCAATTTTAGTTGAATATATGCTGATTCCTATATAAAGAATATGGGAAAAAAGAATTTCACAATCAATATCTTTGCAGGTGTTCGTTGGAACTCTTTCCTCCGTCGGCTTGTAATCTGAATTCATCAATTTCTTTTAGGCTTCCCATTTGCTTCTCATCTCAACAGCAAGCGCGAATGTTTAAGTAGAGTGTTCAGAGGCCTTGTCCCTTGAGCGCCATGCAACGCATCCTTCGCTCTCTCCATCACCTTATGATCATAAAATTACCTCATCTTAGATCAGCTTTTTCTCAATTATATCCAGAGGAAGAGAAGAATTGAAAGATTTACCTTTCCAAGCTTATCCTTTTTGTATGGAACTGCTCTATGGTTTACAAGAGATGTGGGAGGAGATTTTCTGCTGGCCTCTTCCCCACAAGACCTCCCATTAGCTCTGCTTCTTGTTACCATCTCTAGACTTCCCGTATCTCTGTTGGGCAATATTTGTGGAAGGCTGGATTCCTAGTAATCCATGTAATTGGTAACACGAGTTAGAACAAGAAAAATTTGCCCATTCGCTAACGATCAAATAAGTTGGCATACCAAGAGCAATACAGTGGCACAGTGCTTGAGGACCTCTAGGTTCATACGAACGTCATCAAGACTTCTGAAAGTAGGAAAATTGTAAGCATTCTAGAGTTTTTCGTTGCACAACATATGAAAAAAAGATCATCTCATGGTAGGTGATAACCTGTGCTTTTGCTGACCAAGCCCAAAGTATGAAGCCAAGGTTGCCATCTGATATGAAGTTCAGAATATTAATCTCTTCAAAATGTGATTCGTAGCAAACAAAATATATAATTAGCAACGTAATTACTTGTACGGACCAGCTAATTCTTTCATGGACATAGAAATTTGTTATTCCAAATAATTTTTCTCGTAAAACATCCGTTAATTCAAAATTCACTGATTATTCTATAATGCTGTTTGCAGCTTTATTACTCACTCTTGCAGCAAGATTGTCATATGAAGTTGGTAAATTAAATTAAGGGAACCGAGTTTAAACTAAATGACATCGGTAGTTTGAAGATTATTAGAAATAATTGATTTCAAACATATATGTTAAGCATTTTGCAAACATGAAACTGTTTGAGGGAATTAAAACACTGCCGCGAGCTGGAAAAGGTTGTTTACATCATAAATGAATTAAATTTATTTATCGGATCTATTACTAAATCTGAAAAGATGATTACATGGCTAGTAAAATTCTCTTTTGCTCACCTTGAGATCACCTGCTCGCCTGCCAAATCCACGATTTAAGACAGCTAAAGAGTCGAACACTCCAATAGGCTCCGGAGCAGGCCGACCGATATCTGCAAACGCTTCCCTGATCCTAGGACAATCGAACCTTTGAATATTATGTCCAGCCCACACTCTCCCTGCCAAATTCCAGCACCAACCAAATGGATCAGTCATAATTCTCTACCCTGTGACAATGGCTCTTCTAAAATTTATGTACCTACCATTCAAAAGCTCAAAGATCCGGTCGGCGACCTCCTCGAAGACCGGAGCGGCGGCAACAGCCTCTCGGGTGATGCCACTGAATCTTTTCGGCGACACCGTCGACAAGTCCCCCGGTCTGATAAGGGTGCAGTAGCTGTCCACCTCCACAAGCTTGCGAGGACAAACTAGGATGGCTCCAAACTCCAACAACCAGAACTTTCGCCCAGCTCTGGCCGGCATCGTCGTCTCCACGTCGAAGAACACGATCTGATCACCCATTTGGATGCCGCCTCCTTGCCTTTCTTCTCCTTTTTCTTTCTTCTTCCGGGCATGGGCATGGGATTATTAATACTGTTGGATGGAGAGAATCTTCATGGGCTTGTTTGGCTTGCAGTTCAAGTAGAAGGTCGGAAGGAAGGAGTCCCTACCTTCTCTTGGTCGGTTTATGAGTCGTCGAAGCAAACTGAGAGAGAGGGGGATAGAGGTGGGATGGACTAGGAATAATCGCATAGACGTTGAGGAGATGCAACGGTTGATTCCAACTTTCCGTAACGGTTTGCATTTTAAAATGGGCGGCTAGGTGGAGGGTGCATTTCTTTATGAAGTGGTGCCATGTTGTTGCTTGCTACATAGGTTACGGTTTGATTGAACTGGATTTGCTTCCTAAAGCAATGCTAGTTGCAACTCAACCGCACCAATGAATGGGTTAATTTGTCCATATTCTATAGCTGAATTCAGATCATGTATTGCTAAATTCAAACCCAAATTCCAGACCTAATCTATGTACCTAATATCTAATCCATTATGAATTGCTAATATTTATTGTTAAACTAATTTGGGCTATATCTAGGCTATGAGATGAGGCAAAATAATAAGACAGACTTGAAAAGAGATTAAAGGAGAGAGAGCCAAATATTTGATTTTCCCATGCAAATCTATAAGAGGAAGGGGAAAAACAAAAACTTTACAAGACTACTAAGATGGAGAAAAAAAATAGCAATGATTTACTAATCGACATGAGCTAATGATTTGAAAAAAAGATATATAAATTGTATTAAATTGACACTATAATTAAACATCATATGATTTATGATTTTGAGTCCTATATTCTTGTTAAATCTATTTTTTGATTGAGCCCTACGATTACTACACGTCCGACCCAAAGCTTAGTAGGCCTACTTTTCAAAATGAAATCCTATATTTTGAGTTAGATTTGAATGAGAAGAGTAGAATAGACTGTTCTTATTCTCAACTAGCCCACGTGTATTTTTACTAGAATGGAATAATACTGAAAGGACTTAAATGTGTGTATGTTTCATAAAAAATCATTTTAATCTTTTTTTTTTTGGACACGAGAAGTATATGTTCTTATTAGTTTAACATCTTAAAAACTTTTATCTAAAAAAAAAGCTTGCTGGTATTAGTGTTTATTATTATTACTTCATTTATTGGTATTATATAATCCTATAAGCCTGTAAAATGATTGTACTTGAGTTAGATCTATATTGTATCTGTATTTGAACTTGATAAGAAAAATTGATTTCTAATTTGTTTTTGGATTTTTTGAAATCTAAGGAAGCATATAATATAGTGAATTAGCAATGGATTAATTATATTCTAACCATGCATTTAGAACCCATTATTTTCCATCAGAATGCAAAACAATAGTTTATATTTGCTAACTTAACATGGATTTAACCCTTGAAACGTATAAAAATAACTATTATAGTGGCCATTATTAATAGTTATAATGAAGGCTATACGTTATAAGATATATGGCAATATAACTTAACAGTCATGTTTCTGAATTGACTTTAAAACTATATACTTTAAATGAAGTTATGCTTCTAAATTGACTTCAAATTAAGAATTAGCACTTTAAATGCATAGCAATAAAAGTATCAAATCATCCTCATTTTTGTTATTCAATGGTTATCTAAATATTTTATGCAAAGTTGAAAATAAAATATTTTAAAATTGAGCATTGAAAATTTTTTTAAGACTTAGATAATAAAATTCTCCTTAATAATGATCACTTTGAAATTATTATGTTTATGACCACACATTTAGAATCCATTATTTCTCTTTAGAATAGGAATTAGTATTCTTTACTTGCCTAACTTAACATGGATTAAATATTCAATAGTATAAAATTAACTATTGTATTAGCCATTGTTAATCATTATAGTGAAGGCCATGTTAAGATAGCAATATAACTTGATAGTTATGTTTCTAAATTGACTTCAAAACTATATACTTTAGATGAAGTTATGCTTCTAAATTGACTTCAAATTAAGAAATAGCACTTTAAATGCATAGCAATAAAACTATCAAATCATCCTCATTTTTGTTATTCAATGGTTATCTAAATATTTTATACAAAGATGAAAATAAAACATTTTAAAATTGAGCATTGAAAATTTTTCTAAGGCTTATATAACAAAATTCTCCTTAATAATTATCACTTTGAAATTACGATGTTTATGACCAACTACAATCCATTATTTTTCTTTAGAATAGGAATTAGTATTCTTTACTTGCCTAACTTAACATGGATTTAATATTGAAGAGCATAAAATTAATTATTGTAGTAGCCATTATTAATCATTATAGTGAAGGCCATGTTAAGATGGCAATATAACTTGATAGTTATGCTTTTAAATTGACTTTAAAATTCAAATTTAAAACATTACTTTAAATGTATAACAATGAAAGTCTCAAGTCATTCACATTTCTATTATTCAATGGTTATCTGAATACTTTGTACCAAGTTGAAATAAAATACTTTATAATACATTCTTAAATAAAGCATCAAAATTTTTGCTAGGTTTAAACCTCCTAGTTAATGATCACTTTGAAATTATCATATTTCTAACCACGCTTTTAGAATCTATTATATTCTATGAGAATGGAAGTTAATAGTCTTTCTTTGCTAACTTAACATGGATTTCACTTTTGAAATTGAAGAAACACATAATAGCAAAGGTTGGCCCATGTAGCAACCATTTCAGCAAAAGCCATGGAGCATGGAGGAAGAGATATGCCTTCAGCCCACAGCAATCAAGCTTATTGGTCCCTAATAATAAAACTAGCTGCCGTTTGAAAGTTTCAAGCATGGATTGAAAGAGATTCCACTATAATTGTTTCATGAACAAATACAGATTGAAGCTGCCAATCCAATCTTCAAAAATATATATTGCATTGGAAATAGACTTGTTTTGCATTCCAAGCAACTCATGTATGCCATAAAGGAAATTAAGTAGCAAACTGAGTAGCCATGCAAGTGATCCATGGAGAGTATGAAATTGATAGTCACGACTATATATCATCCTCTTTGAAAACAATTCTTGTATGTTAATGCAATGGGTATATATGTGTTACAATAGATCTTAGTTAAGGCAAAGCCTCCGCTTTAGTACCCCAAAAAAAAAAAGAGAATTTCATCTTTAAAAAGTACCAAAAAACCATTTTATAGCCATTATTAATCATTATGATTAAGTCCATGTTAGATAACAATATAATTTGATAGTTATGCTTTTAAATTGACTTTCGGATCCAAATTTAAAGATATAATACTTTAAGTGCACAACATCACAAATCTCATACAATTCTTATTTCTACTTTTTAATAGTTATCTAAATAATAATCTTTATTTTAAAAACTTATTAACTATATATTAATATATAACACAACAAATAATATTTAAAAGTTGCTGTGACAAGTCCTATAATTTTGATCTTTTATTTATTTATTTTTTTTTTACAATTTTTCTACTTCATCCAGTTAACTCTAATATGCTTTAATCCTCCCTCTTCGTATATTTTATAATATCTATCATTACTTGTTAAAAAAAAATATTTAAATAAAAATAAAAAAAAATTATTTAAATTAAAATAAATCTAGCAAAATATAAAGAAGCCGTTGTGCAATGTCAACCCCGTTAGGATGCAAGCTGTGGGCTATAAATCATCGTCTTTGCCACTAGACCACGAAAGGACGATCACTCCATCCAAGAAGCTATTAAAATATTAAAAAAAATACTCAACTCTCTCTACCCATCGGCGGGCGAACTGTCCCGCTCGGAGCCGTTCTCAACCCGCTTCTCCTCGATAATTCCTCAACCATCTCTCTTTTTCTCTGGTTGAAGGTTGTTTTATAATGCTTATTTTTTTTTTTTTTTAACTTTTTTATGTAAATCTTTTTAAATGGTATATAGATCGCAATGCAGCCATAGGCCCGGATTCTGGAAGAGGCCGGGCGATGGTGGACGACGGAAGGGCGAGGAAGCCCCTGCTCCCGCCCAGGGCCCACGGCGGCGGCGGCGGAGGGAGGCGGATGATGAGGAAGTGGGCGCTGAAGTTGGGGACGAGCATCGTGTTGTGGACGGTGATCATGCAGCTAACGTCGTTGTTGCATCCCCGCCTCCCCAAATCCTGGCCCTCCGGCTGCGTCGACCGCCGCGGCCGCCCCAACGCCACCAACTCCGTCCTTGACCTCGGCCGCTCTCCGCCGTCGCCGCCGGCGATCGTCCCCCAAAGTCAGTTACATTCCCTCCCTCTCTCGCTCTCTGTGTTTGATCTGGATGCCGTCCTCGTTCTTGGTCCCGTTCTTGATTTTCTGGACGGGCGGTGGGCTGGAATTTTACCAATCTTTACTGTAAAAGCGAGCGAAATCTTTGATTTTTAGCTGAATGTGTTGATGATTGTGCACGAATTTGGATAGCGAATTAGGGTTTCTGATTTGATTTTTGCTTCTTTTTTGTCTGGTCTGATCTTGGAATTTACCGTTGCTAGGGCACTCGGTGGATTTAATTTATTAATCCTTCTACTTCTATGTTGTTAGAGGACTGTTGGGCCTATTGTTTCAAAAATGTTGGTGCTAGTTTGGTTATGCCTGGTTTCTTTTGGTTGGGTGTCGTGTTTTTTTAAATTTACAGATCAATGATTTGATTTGAGTAAGAGAGGATCATTAGTGTTTGCTTTGTTAAAGTTAGGGCTTGATTTGGATTAATACTAGAAGAGCTTATAGTCTCAAAAACTTGAGGCACATAATGCATATGTTGTTTTGGAAAAAGGCTTGTATTTGGGCCCCCCTGCCGTAGTTTTATGTTTGGGTCATACTATTCATGTATAGAGTTCTTATTGTTTGTTCTTCTTGTTGTTTTGGGATTATTTCATCTACCATAACAGCGAATTGGTTGGTGTTCGATGGTAGAAATCAAGCATATGCATGATAGAAATGGGCTAACTGAATCAGATGGGTGCTATGGTGGAAATAATATATTATTGGACCCAGTCCTAACATAAAATATTTACAAAGAAAAAGAAAGATCCAATGATAAGGCAATGCTTACAAATTTGATGAAGGTTGAGGACAGTCACGACTCACAGTTGTTATGTCAATTTCCAGATGTATAGTGAGAGTATACATAAATCTGTTAAGAACTGAAGAAAAGGTGTAGGCCACCAGTGGATCGATATAATCATTATTTATTGCTATGCTGAAAGTTATTTCAAAAGGCCTGCATTTCCCATGAGGAGATCATTTCCTCTTTTCTTTGGTTATTTGATTTAACATCAAGAGTGGTGGCCCATTTTGTCATCATAAGAGGCTTAACCTCCACAAGTTTTTTTTTTTTTTTAATAATAATAAATAAAGTGGAAAGTTCATAGTTCATACCAATGGGTATGAATACATCCGAAAAAAAGTCAGAAAATAAAATATCATGCAAAGCAGATGGAACACCCTCCAGCTCCATCCACAAGAACCTCCACAAGGTTTTTACTGATGAAGATGGACAATTTGCTGTCCAGGAGAATCAGACCTTGAAGGACAAGATCGGAGATATTATCAATAGAATATAATGTATATATTACATTTTGGATGGAGGATGCAAGAAAAAGTTAGGTTCTGCAAAAGTGATTTATAATTACATGTAGTTAGCAATTCGCATGATTGTCTCCAGAATTGGCACACAGAAGCTTGAATTTAACTGATCTTTTGTTTAGGCAGTTCTAAGGCCTCGCATTGCAGATCCTAGAAGAAGTTGGAAGCGACAGGATAAATATAGTGTTCATCTGTTTGCTGCCTATTGTCTCTTAGAACACACAACATTTTGTCATGGTATATTGGTTAACTTCATACAATAGTGTGATTCTTCAACCACAAGATATAGACCTTCTGCATAAAATTAACTAACAGAAGAGAGAAAATTGGTCCATATAATCTAAGATAGTTTCAAAGGCACACATGTTTTCATAGACCCAGGTTCCTTACAGGTATATCAACTCACATACTTGCTCTTGAAAGCGATTGGAAGCACTCCAAATCTTAAAGAATACAAGGAAGCAATGATAGCATTGTGACATTTCTCATGCACTTTATGTTATGTGTTATCATATTTTTTACTAATATAACAGCTAGCTAATTCTAATTGCTGTTGCTAAATAGCTAAGATTGTAGCCTGATACAGGGCAATGTTTTATATATTGAGCTTTTGTAGTGCTCTATCATCTCATCTGTTTATTTCTGAAATCATTATATATAGCTAAATTTTTTCACTACTTAGGTTAGCAAAAGTAGCACCTTGATGTTGCCCGTGCATTATGTCAATCGCCTATCAAAATGCAAAGTTTGAATCTTATAGTACTGTATTGGCTAAATTGTTTATCAGATTTGCAATGTTAGCATGCTTACGAAAGATGAAGTTTTAGATGATGGTGTTAACTCATTGCAGCATCTTATTTGGTGAAGATCTGTTAAATGCTGCTTAAGTATGGTTTGAGAAAGATGCAATAGGCAAGACTAGGAGGTTGCTAGCACCTTTATTATTGGTCCCTTGGTAATTGTTGTTTCACAGGCTTTATGCTTGAATATTCAAATTTGTTCTTTATGAAGGTGCTTAATCTGCCATATTGGTTGATCTCCTATCATGTTTGATGTGTTTAGTGGGGGCTGTTTCTTCAATAACCGCATGTAGTAATGGCTCGTAGAAACTTTTTACTAGCTTTCATAACTCAACCCTTATCAATCACAATCCCTCATGAGTTACTTATCTACTGGTGTAAAATTGTATCTTCTTATTTGCTGGTATGATACCAGGTTTTCCCTGCACCATACATTGATGAAGTTGTAAAGAACAGGAAATCTTCAATTTGATGTATATTCAGTTTTGTCATTTGTTTATCATGTCTTCCTTGTGCAGCTTCCATGAGATTCTTGTGGAAAGTTTTCCTAAAATATCATTGACACTAAGATTATCAATAGAATGAAGTTTGTGTAGATTTTATACATAACACACATAAACAACATACGAGAAGCAACACCTAGTGCATCAAGTTTATCAGTACTATGGATCCTCGCTTGCAGTGGGATTCTATCCTTTCTATTTCCTTAAAAATTAAAGATGTCATGTATTACTTCTCACTACTTCCATAATGCCTTCCTTGTTTTTTATATTTTTTTTAAATAATTCTACCAAGGACTCTCGCTTCATTACGTTCATCTCTGAGCTGTAATCCACATGTCTAGGTATTCCTAAACATTTTTTTTCCCTTTTACTGCTCCTCCTAACTCTCTTCTGCTGCACCCACTCCTAAATCTTTCATCCTAGTTTTCACATAATTATCCTTGCATCATCACAAACTCATAGGCCTGTCTCATTTCTATATGATCCATACAGTAAACATGGTTTTACAGTCGTTATACAAACATTTTTGTTTTATAAGTTTCTGCCAAAGGCTGAAAAAAGAAGTGCACTTCCACTTCATTTACCTTCATTCCATTATATACAGAGCAGAACTTGAGCAAGGCAGTTTGTTTAGTAAATATGTGGTCCCTTAATTTTATCCAAGTCTCTACTCCTCCCGTATGTTCCTTTATGTTGAACAACACATTCTATTTTGCTCCACAAGTTGCTTAATATTTACATAATCTACTGAGTCATCACTTTTATGGGTGTTTGTATGAGAGGTTATTCTGAATCAACTTAACTTTGATGATGACTCTGTCTTGATGTCAATAATGTCAATAATTCTGGTACCATTTCAAGTTAATGCTATTTACTCTTTTTTTTTTTTTTTGCTTTCTTTTTTGTTGAAAAACACTATTTTCTTTGATCTGTTTCATTTTATGCTTATTTTTGTGATCCTTCTGACATTTGTTACATACAGCTCCAACAGTATCACTATATGCTCATACAAAGAGAAACTAAACTTTTCCTATCAATAGATTGCTTAATATTGTTATATATATTCAATCCAGGATATATTCAAAGTTATATCCCATTTTTGTTTCATTTTAGTCTTTTTCTTGTACACAAAGTGACTGCCTAGATCTTGCACCCCATGCCATTTTATATGTCAGTCCAAGCCTTTACCATTGCACCAAGCAATGGCCCCCAAATGTTGCTTACTTTCATTATACTAAAATAACGAGCCATGCTACAATTAACCTTAAGCTACCTTGTATTAATTTTATGTAATTTAGAAATACTTCCAGTCCAACTACTTTAAACTTCTTGTCCAGGGATTTACAAAAGCAATGGCTATCTTCTGGTGTCATGCAATGGTGGCTTAAATCAAATGCGAGCTGCGGTTTGTAAATTTTATTGCAATTAACTTCATTTGCTTTTCCTAAGCGCTCTATTTTCCACTGCCATATTTTGTGCAATTAGAGCACCTTGGTTGCTGCTGTTCATCCACTATTCTTATGGTCGTTTGTGACCTTTCAGATCTGTGATATGGTCACTGTTGCACGCTATCTGAATCTAACGTTGGTAGTTCCCGAACTTGATAAAACATCTTTCTGGGCTGATCCTAGGTATGAAGTTCACTTTTGGCTTGCTGGCTGAAGCTGTACTATTGTTTATGGAATTATTTTTTCTGACCATAGTCAATACGTTTATGCAGTGACTTTAGGGATATATTTAATGTTAATCATTTCATTAATTCCTTGAGAGATGAAGTAAAGATCATCAGAAAACTTCCAGACAAGTTCAGTAGAAAAATTTCAGACAAGTCTGGTAGAAAAATTTGCAGGCAAATATTCTCTTTGCCTCCGGTCAGCTGGTCTAGTGAGAAATACTACTTGAGGCAGGTCAGTCAAAGGAGCCTTTTCTTCTTATTGCTACATATAGTATTCCTCCTATGTAATTTGCTTCAGGCATGGATTTTCTTGCAAAAAATGTCTTATTTGCAGATCTTGCCTATTGTAAGGAGGCACAAGGTGATCCATTTTAATAAAACAGATGCTCGTCTTGCAAACAACGGCCTTCCCATTGAGCTCCAAAAGCTTCGTTGCCATGTTAATTATGAGGCATTAAAATTTACACCACAGATCGAGGCTTTAGGTGACAAGCTTATCTCAATTCTGCGGAGAAGTGGGTTCTTTGTTGTGCTTCATCTGCGATATGAGATGGATATGCTATCTTTTTCTGGTTGTACTCATGGATGCTCTGATGAAGAAACTAAGGAACTCACAAGGATGAGGTTGGCTGTTTACTCTTTTCTTTAGACTTCTTGTTTTTGGTTTTCTTTTCCCTCATTAATTATATTATTTGTTTTGTGTTTTTCAACTTTTAGATATGCATATCCATGGTGGAAAGAGAAGGAAATAGTGTCTGAGCAGAAAAGACTAGAAGGTTTGTGCCCTCTTACCCCTGAGGAAATATCATTGGTCTTACAAGCACTAGGCTTCATGAGGAACACCCAGATATACATTGCCTCTGGAGAGATCTATGGTGGTGAGAGAAGGCTGGCTGCTCTAAGGGCTGCATATCCTAAAATAGTACGCCCTTATTCTTACTAATCTCAGTATGATTTTTAAGATGTCACTCGGACCATTGTCATTCACCTTCTGAATTACAGGTAAGGAAGGAAATGCTTTTGAGTCCTGATGAGTTGAGGTCTTTCCAGAATCACTCAACTAAGATGGCAGCATTAGACTATCTGGTTTCTGTTGCAAGTGATGTTTTTATTCCCAGTTATGATGGTAATATGGCAAAAGTTGTAGAGGGACACCGCAGGTTTGCCTCTTTCGAAATCCATTTCGTTTGCTTCTTTTCTTGGTTAGCCCTAAATCCCTTTAATTGAGAATCTGCCATCTGAATAGCTGTTTCACATAACTCTTACACCCCAGCTTGAGAGGTTTGGCCCTGTCCAGATATTTTATTTGATAAATTTTTTATTTTGGTTGAGTAATTTACATGACTGATGCCTCAGCTCTTAGGAATTATAAATGTGTTTTATCTGCATATGTTTGCTTTCCTCTTCATGTCTCTTTTATATACAGCATTTGATTGTAGACATGTAAAACATACGCAAACATATGGGTGTGTGCTGAAAATTTTGTTTCAGTGACTGAATGAATTCCTAAGTTGAGGAACTCCTTAAAATTTCCATTTGCTCTGTTCAGATCCCTTCATTTAAACATTCATTTGAATTCAGTGGTTTTGCTTTTTATCAACTGGCCTCTCTTTTGACTGCATAGGTTTAGTGGCTTCCGTAAGACCATTTTGTTGGATAAGAGAGAACTGGTAAAACTTTTGGATCTCCTCAAAGATGGGAAACTATCATGGAATCAGTTTTCTAATGCTGTTCAAGAGGTACACAAGAACCGAATGGGCCAGCCAGCTATAAGGAAGGTCATTCCTGGACGGCCAAAGGAGGAGGACTATTTTTATGCCAATCCTCAAGAATGCCTTGCCCTCTAAGGAGTCCAAGCGCTGAATCAGGGAGCTCTGATTTCTGAAGCTGTTGATACGTAATTCTTGTCATCTTCATGACTATGACATTCTCCTTTTGAGGGTATGCCAGCACATCAGCAGCTTCCTTTGTATAGCTGACCGAGTTTTTCTTTTTCCATCTCTCGTTTTTTATGAGCAAGACATGGATGATGATGCCTGATGTACCATGGGAAAAAGAGGAGCACACAATGCCGTCACAATGGAGCTAAAACCATGAGCAGAGAGTGTAAAGATCGAAGGATCACAAACTTCATTTGTTCACAACCTAGCTTCGTTCTAGCTGCATTTTTGACGACTGCTTTGGCATTCTTTTATAGCTCAGTTCTTTTGATTCTTCATATATTTTCTTCAGTTTCATTGATACAACTATGATAGCAAACGTGGTGGCCTCTAGGCTTGTATCAGGATATTTCTGTTACTTCTTTTGTTACAAAATATTGAGTTCAGTTGCTGAATGTTGTCTCCCGTTGCAATTACAAGATCAAATTAACTACTGCTTATGTAGTCATGTGATTCTGAAATGGGAAACATGTTAGTACCATGGCCTAAATTCAGCATCTTCATCTCTGTTGGTACCAAGGATCTTGAAAGTGAACTTATACGTTGCTCTGTTGTAATCTAATAGTTGTTTTCTTTCAGCTGCTGCTGCTCTTAAAGCTTTGTTGGCATCATTTTTCGCAAGTTGGAAAAGAGATGATGTATAACTTGTTTTTTCCCCTCTTTTCGTGTTTTTTGATCAAGCACCGACCTCTGTGTGATTTAAGCATTATTTCACTACTCAATTCCATAGAGGTTGTCAGAATTTTGAACAGCTATAGAACCCACTGGTTAGAAGAGGCTCGGATCTTCTATCGGTGCTTTAAAGTCTAGATTTGCCAGAAGAGACTCCGGTCTCTTCCGTCGGTTGTGGCATGTGAGGTAGGCATTTCTTTGCTAACCATATGCCTGGTTAGAAAAATCAGTGAAAAAGAAAAATGGTGCGAAAAAACAAACATGGTTTAAGAAGCCACTGGTGGAAAATCTCCGAAGAAGCCACACACCATTGCTATTTTCTTTGGCGACAAACCACAAAATTGCCCTTAATTTTCTCTATGCCATGATTTTGTTTTTGGCTTTAGAGTGCTAAAAACTCAATAAGGAGGACCGAAATCCCCTTAGCTGGCTTGACAAAATGCCACCCTACTTATGACATTTTGAAAAATTATACAGCACTCCAACAATGTCTGAACTTGCGGCTCGACGGAGAGGAACAAAGAAAAGTTAAAAACCGCTTAAGCTAAGCCTCAATTACCGGACGGTAGAAATGACATAATTTATAGGAGGCCTGCAAGAAACGTATGGAAGATGCTGCCTGAATTCACAGGCAAGTCTTGGACATAAACACCCTTACTTTTTCTCTTTTTTCGTAAACCACTGTGCCATCCATTCATCCACTAAGAACGAGCTTTCAATATGATATTGATTCTGTACTAACTCATGTTACGGTTTGGAACCGCAATTTTGCGAAAAAAAGATACCAGCAACGAAATCTACACAATCATTTGGTGGGTACAAAAGCCTATTTTATTTATTGGCTATTGATGCAGTCTAAGCTTATGTCGGCATCTAGAATAGACTGGGGCGGAACAAGTATCTAGCGTGAAAATTGATTTCTTTCATGGGATCTTCTCTCAGGAGACTTGGCGCCCTCCTCTAGTGGCTCAGGAGACATAACTCGGCTCTTTTCTCGTTCCGCTTCTAGCTCCCTGGACGTGGCCCCGCACTTTGCGACTTCCCGGTGTTTACCGAGGAGCAAAGCGCGTGTGGCCCTAACTGGAGGATAGTCTCAGCACCAGAGGGAATACCCGTCTGCCTGCTCTCCTCCCTCTTCTCTCTTCGAAGGTATGCTTTCCAAATTTAGCACCATTTCACAAGCCACGTCGATAAACCCAAATACTATGTTTTTAGCCTAAAACCCTTCAGTTACCTCCAAACACGACAGCCCTACTCTACTTGGATTGATAGAAATGATTTTGTTTGTGCTATGTTATTCATGTCCCCTCATGATTTTAATTTATTGTTAATTCCAGTAGACCGATATTTAGCTTTCTTATCGGAGGCATCGTTTGTAAATGGAAAAAATTATGTCATGGTCTTTTGATCTATTCTTCAGAAAAGATTTTCTTTCTTTTTGAGGGCAAATGGTGCATCGGGAAAGATTCAGTGGAGTCAAAGTAAATTGACAACTTATCAGTGGAACATGTTTAAGCCTCTTCATATTTGAGTGAGGTGCTTCTTACTGGTAATCATATCAAGGTTCAGGCTAGTGTTATTCATGATGCAAAGCATAATGTGCTGCTTGTTCTCACCGAAAATCTCTTAAAGTTGCAAAGTTAGAGACCTCATTTAAGTTGGAGCAACATCGATTCCGTTGCAGCACGACAAGGTTATCCATCAAGCATTTTGTGATATTAAAATGCACCATATCGTAAGTGTCTTTCCAACAGGATGGAAGTTATTGTAAAACTCTCCAAAGTAGTTTAAGATAGAGATGAGTGTAGTGACATATTTGTCATCATGTATGATATTAGTTCAATAGTGGGAGAAGCAGAGAAGTAGTGACCAGTACCTTCTGTTTCCCTGGTAGATAACTATAAGCTGTTATCCTAATTTAGGGTGGCAAGGTCTAATAAAGTCACAAAATTCTGGTAATTTGTTGAAAATTTTCTTATTGTCCTATGGAACAAATTGTTAATGGCCTTTGTGTTTTGCAGAAGATATATGCTGAAGTATGGGATGGTAATTAGGTTACAATAAAGTTGTGAGAAGAAATTGTACTAAGTTGTGTTTGTGAATACAGCAGACAGACTGAGGATATGTCTAATGGTAAGCATGCTTGGTGAACAAGGATCCTTGAATCTGAGTTTATATTGTTAGGCTAAGAGTTACCTCCTCAGTCACTTTACATCTAAGCTGCTTCTCTGCTACCCTTGTTTCAAATCTTGCTCATCATCATTTTCTGTGGGATTTACTGCCACGATGGTAGCTAAAGTTGATATATCACAGCCATTTCCTGAAAATTTTAATAGCTCAATGTAAGACTACACTGGAAGCGAGGAGAAAAGGATGACTAAGGATCCTCATCTCATGTAATGATTAAGGATAACAAATAGGGTGCTAATACAGGAATCCAAGGCAGTCTTTGGTGGTATTGATAATGAAAAGCTAAGTCTGGTTTGATGAACAGGATACTTAGGATGGCCTATTGGCTTCTGGTGATGTGGCACCTCAGTAGCATATCTTTTGATGCAACCTGTTTAAAGTGGAGCAGTTAAATGTCCCATTTGAGGATATGAGTTTGTCCTCATTTCTATTCAAAAAAAAAAAAAAAAAAAAAAAAAAGAGGATACGAGTTTGTCCCCTCTCTATCTCACTCTTTGAGTTCTTTGCTTTCACCTCTCATCATTGTACCATGTTACTGTTTCGTTTTTCTAATTATAGTATGACATTTTTTTTCTGGTTTTCAATATTTTGAGAGTAAGCTAGAGAATCTTTCAAAGTTTCTCTGGTTTGCTCTCAAAAGATTGAAGATCAGTGGCCTCTTATGCTTTACCGTCCGCTACGGCTTATGATTATTTGCTTCCTTAATGATGTCATGTTTATTCTCTTTTTTTTTTTTTATAAAAAAGAATGATTGCACACATCATGAGTTGTAATGAACAACTCTGTCGGGCTGTCCTGCGCAGATGCATGCAAGCATCATGCATACATTTTGTTTGAAAACAAATCTGTCGCACTATCAATTAATGTCCATGCAAATATTGCTTCCTGCCACCATCGGTAATCTGAGTTCCCTCCTATATTTAGGAAGAATGATGTAAATCTCGGAATTACAGTACAGAGTACAAGGAGTTTTTTTTTTTCCTTTTTTGTTGGAGAAAAGTGTGTGAGTTGTTCATCGTAAGTTTTACCCTTTTTCTGAATTAATAATAATCAGCACCATGCTTTGGTGACATCAAATGTACTTTTTGCATAGTTTAACTCTTGGTGTTGAAAGGTGTTTTCTTTGTGAATGTATTTGAGACACACTAGTTGGATTATTCACTTGTGATCAATGTTAATAGTTTTTTAGCTTTTTGCCTTCTTTCAGTCAAAAGGATTTTTGACTTCTTTAAAAAAAACAAAAGGTTTTAGTCAGCAAGGCTGAAATTAAGGGAAAGTCATTCGATATAAAGAAAAGGTTATTGGTTGCGAACTTGGATATCAATAATGTTTGGGAGATATCCCTGTTGTGAAACAGTTTGTTAGGTCAAAGGTGCTGACAGGCTGGGGTGGTAAAGTCTCCTGGTGTTAATGCTAGAGACCTGCGCTAGATTTTGCCCTCCATTCTGGTCTTCAGCTGGGCTTCCACACATGTTAGTTACCAAAAAAAGAAGAGAGAGAGAGAGAGAGAGGCGGATCATGTGGAGTTGATTAAGATTCTTTTGCTCTTCTTTGATCCACTTCCTACGTCTTCCTTTCGCAGCCTACTTAATCTTTTTTCTCCTCCTTGTTTCATCTTCCCCTTAACGTTGCTTACAAACCTGAACTTGTAGAAAATAAGGAACCTCCAATATAAGCTTTCTCTGACCATCCATGGTTATTATTCACCTCACCACAATAACATACTTTGAGTTTCTGCCTTCCATCAATCTGGTTCAATACTGTAAGATGCATCAGATTTTATTTTCTCGTCGGCAAACCATCAACATGATGTTCGATACCCACTATCTAGTTCCTTGAAAGAATCAAGGTTGATCTTAACACACAAAAAATTAAATAAAATAAAACACAAAAGAAATAGAATCAAGGTAGACAATTCAGAGGAGTCACGGGAGGGAAGCAAAGCATAAGAACTGACCGTGCATACTAGTTTGATATGATTTTGTAAATTGATTCCTTCGTTCATTGTTAGTATTGGAGATTAAAGTTTGCCAAGGTATCTAGGAGCCTCTCCTTGATAGCAACTTCAGTTTTGGTTCTATGATCTCAAGCTTAATAATATCCTGGTCGATCAAACTATGAGCAGAACCCTCTTCCTACCACGTGTCCATCAGATTCCTGCACCGCCATCAGAGAGCAAATTAGTCTTTTAAATCGAGAATGACTTGTTCACGACAACTGTTCCTTACGGTATTCTTCCTCATTCGCAATCATCTGGAAATCATAGAGGGAGAGTATGATGTGATATTTATGACAGATCAAGATTCTAGAACCATACTTCCACGAATATTATAAAATTAAACTTTGACGTGGAAAAATATTCGAGGCTCACGGTGGGTTGCGGTCAAACAAATAGACAACCTGCCAACCAAATTTCATGTCGAGCGTGGATTTATCTGTAACACGTGTGGGGTGCTATGTCAGAAGACAGGTTGTCTGACGTTGATTTTGGACCTGTGGAAGGTCTAGCTTTGCGCACAAGCGTGAGGGCTGGGTCCAATTTTGACCTGAAACTCTTTCCAATAGTACTGAATATTTCATTAATATTAATTTCCTCCACCAAAGCAAATCTCTATCAGAATAGTAATGATGCTTGGGATTTTCCCTCTGATCTTGGTAGTGGCCAAGGAGGATGAGCTCTGAAGGCTGTTGATGCGATCACCTCGGTCAAGAACGAGATGAAGATGCGACTCATCGGACCATGGTTACGGAAGGCAGTTACGCCCAGCTGATTATCATAGAACAAATATGACATCTGAAACCTCCAAATGGAAACACATCACAATAGTTAGATGATAGCTTGAGATGCAACCACCGACCATGAGATTCACACGATAACATCGTTGAACCACCCTTGATCCCTCCTAGACGGAGGAGACCCTCCGCCGCTTCGAGTCCATCTCACTCTCATTCTGGCCACTCTCTCTTACTATTTAGACTCTCATTCTGGCCACTCTCTCTTACTATTTACCGATCAATAAAGATTGACTTGAGTATCGAAGAGTTTTACTAAAAACATCATAAAAAATATTTTTACTCGTCTAATTCTCATCTCCTAGAGACTCGCTCTAGCTGGTCTCGATCCACCTCGGTCAGGAAATTGGCCGCAACAAGCAATATATGCAAGAAACTCTGGCAAAAGAGAAAATATGATATCCATCTTACGGATATTTATTTGCTCCAACCGCTGACCGACGACCATCGCCAATATCAGTTAATATTTTCAACATGATGCTATTCATATACCATTCACAAAATATATGATTCACATATCGTTTGTTGTGGAATGGGGCTGGTGCGGCCTTGGCTTGTTTAGGGTCGGTTGCCGACCTATCCCAATAAATCATCTGAGCAGAACGACGTGATACTTCGCACGCAGTTAGCTGTAGGTTGGCCTAAGCCGACCTACAATTTCGTCCGACTTACTGAAGATCGCTTCCTAGCAAAATGATGTAGGCCTTCATACTTCATCCTCGTCCTTGTCGGGTTTAGGTCGGCCGTCGAGCTACATGAATAGGCTTATAGCTCGTCAATGACCGATCTACAACCATTCTTGCTGAAACTGCATCCTCTTCGAATCGAAAAACTCAGATAAAGAGAGAATCTTTCGCAATCTCATTTTCCTAGAAGTAAAGAAATCTTTCGAATCAATACAGGACGACAAACTTGGAAAGTCGTTAGAGTTCGAAACGGATACGACTCCAATTCCTCTCCTATAAATAAAGGAGCTCCGGGATCCTCTAGGTATGCCATTCAATTTGACGCTTTCTTTCCTCATTGTTCTTTAATCTCCTAACTTGAGCGTCGGAGGATCTTCACCGTAGAACACTTCGGTGGGGATTTTATTGCAGGTGAATGGGCGAAGTTCCAGTGAAAGTTCATCCTCAGTCTCATATTCCTCGGTGGTCGAGCTTTTCCATCCTCGTTGGTCGATCTTAAGTCGGGAGATTCAGAAGCAACAGTTGGCGCTAGAAGGAGGACCCTCGATTGATTTTGAGGTTCAATTTTGATGGAAGAAAGCACGTCATCGGATATCATGAGAATTCGAAGGAACCCACCAACGACGTCAGTGGTCTCACAGGAACAGTATGACATGCTGCTTCATTAGGTGCAAGCATCATCAGCCACCGTAAGAGGAATACAACAGGCCGACGAGCATTATCCAGCCGAAGAAAATTTAGGTCTGATCTGGAGAAGGTTGGAGGAACGATGCCCCCGAAGTCGAAGGATAGAGTCCAGTCATCACAGTCGATCTATTGGTCCTCCTTGTCGAAGATCTGAACGCTCGTCTACACCAATTTTCAGAAGAGGCTCTACCCCAGGCTATGAGACTCCTCAGCATCGAGCCACTCGTGAGGACGACATGGAGAAAAAACTCAAAGAGATGCAATAGCAGCTGGATGCATTGCGGGAGCCGAGGCAACAAGGAGAGGATTTGGGATTCAATATCGATCTTCCATTCACTCAAAAGATTATGGATGAACCCTTGCCACGTTGGTTCAAGATCCCTTAGATGGAGCTTTACGATGGAGCGGCCGATCCCGTAGACCATCTGGATAGCTTTCGAACTCTTATGCATCTGCAAGGGGCTACCGATGCGATACTATGTCGAGCTTTTTCTTCAACTTTGAGAAAAGCGGCTCGACATTGGTATTCGAATCTGAAGCCTAGCTCCATAGATTCTTTCTATTAGTTGAGCTGTTTGTTTGTTGCCCATTTTGTTAGCAGTCGTCAGCAATGTCGTAACTCTGACTTCCTCGTGAGCATCAAGCAATGAGAGAATGAGCTCCTTCGAGAGTATATCTATCGCTTCAATGCAGCCACCTTGGAGGTCCAAAATTTAGATCTGTCGGTAGCCATGACGGCATTCAAGGCCGGCCCCTCCAAAATGATCTTTTGTTCTTCCTTAACTTAGACTATCCGAAAGACTTCATCGAGATGCTAGAACGAGCGGAGAAGTATACCTAGGTTGAAGAGACTTGGGACTAGTAAGGAAGTAGTCGAGATGGTAGATTGGATCCATCCCAAAAGCAGGAGAAGAAAAAAGATCATAGATTGGTGCAGCACCATCGGGAGAAGCCACGATTTCATCAATCGCATACTCCACCTCAGAGTAGCCGACCAACATCTCCAAAGCCATAATGCCAATTTAGAACTCCACCTCGGAGGTTTAACTACCACACCCCTCTCAACACATCCCAAGCTCAGATTCTGATGAAGATCGAGCGATGAGAAGATATACCTCGATCCAAGAAAATGATAACCCCTGCTCGAGTAAGAAATTCGAGGAAGTATTATTGATATCATCATGACCACAGGCATGATATCGAGGAGTGCTGATAGCTCAAAGAGAAAATAGAGGCACTAATCAGGCAGGGACGACTTCGGTACTATGTGGATGAATGGTGAATCCCGATAAATTCGGATCGTGACCAACCTTGGCAAGATGAACCGCGCAGAGAATAGCCGACCGTGGGAGAGATCAAAGTAATTGCTGGAGGGAATCTCGATGGAAATACTTTGGATCAGGATCGATCAGGAGAAGGGCCGAGGAAGAGAAAGATAGATAATGAAATTACTTTTACCGATGAAGATCTGAAAGAAATAAGTCAGCCACATGATGATCCTGTAGTCATTTATCTAAATATTGCTAATTATGATGTATATCGGATCCTTATTGATAATGAAAGTTTGGTAGATGTTCTGTTTTATGATGCCTTTGTTCGGATGAACTTGAACCTTGAACTACTGACGAAGAAGAATATACCTCTGGTCGGATTTTCTGATGCTATGGCTCTAGTGGAAGGGACTTTCTCACTAACGACAAAAAGCTGCACGAGCTTCGAGACAGACGGTTGTCGACATAACTTATTTCATCGTGAATAGCCCCTCTGCCTATAATGTCATCTTAGGTCGACCAGGCCTAAATACCCTCCGGGCCATAGTATCGACCTATCACCTGAAGGTCAAATTCATGACTCCACATGGAATCGATGAGCTAAGGGGAAACCAGTTGGTTGCAAGAGAATATTACATGGGTACTTTGCATGGAATGGTGGCTGAAGAGCAATCCATGAATGTGTTAGATGTTCGGGATGAACAAACTGAACAAAGAGGCTCTCCGACAGAAGAACTAATCTCTGTACCGATCAAGAACAATCCGAACAAGATTGTGAAGGTCGGCTCAAGCTTATGTGAGGAGGATCGACAACACCTCATCATATTTCTATGAGCTAACGTCGACGTGTTTGCTTGGTCAGCTTCAGATATGTCCGGCATCGATCCGTAGGTCATAGTATACCGACTCAATGTGGATCTGAATCATCATCCGATCAGGCAGAAAAAATGGAGCTTTGCCCTTGAACGTCAGAGGGCGATACAAAAAGAAGTTGATAAGCTCTTGAAGGCTGATTTCATCCAAAAAGTTTATTATCTGGAGTGGTTGGCTAATGTCGTCCTCGTCAAGAAGGACAGTGGAAAATGGCACATGTGTGTTGATTATTTGGATCTCAACAGAGCATGCCCAAAGGATAGCTATCCTCTGCCGTGCATAGACCAACTAGTGGATGCGACCTCGGAACATCAACTCTTATCATTCATAGATGCTTTCTCGAGATACAACCAGATCCGAATGGTGTCCGAGGATGAAGAAAAAATTTCTTTCATAACTGATCAAGATCTTTTTTGTTACAGGATCATGCCGTTTGGCTTGAAAAATACTGGGGCGATCTATTAAAGACTTATGAACAAGTTTTTCAAGGAGCAGATAGAAAGAAATATGGAAGTGTATGTGGACGACATACTCGTCAAAAATATGGCTGTCGAATATCATATTACCGACCTAGAAGAAGTCTTCTCTACACTACGGCACTTTCGGATGAAGCTCAATCTGGACAAATGCACCTTCGGTGTCACTTCTAAAAAATTTTTTGGGTTCATGGTGTCACAACGTAGGATTGAGATCAATCCAGAGAAGATTCAAGCTCTTCAAAAGATGAAATCTCCGAAGATGATCAAAGAAGTGCAGCGACTCACAAGAAGGATCGCAGCCTTAAATAGATTCTTATTAAGATCGGCGGAAAAGAGCCTTCCATTTTTTAAAGCTCTTAAACAATCGAAGGACTTTCAATGGATGGATGAATGCCAGACAGCCTTCGATGAGCTAAAGAAATACCTCAACTCCCCTTCTCTTTTAAGCAAGCCAGAGCCCGAGGAGGTATTATACTTGTATTTAGCTGTTTTTTCTACGGCAATTAGCTTTGTTCTGGTCCGATAGGAAGCCAAGGTGCATAAGTCGATTTATTACGTGAGTCGGATACTTCACGATGCTGAGATCAGATATATGAGGCTGAAAAAAATTATCTATATTCTCTTAATATCTGCAAAAAAGTTACGCCCATATTTTCAAGTACACACCATCGCAGTCCTTACAGACCAATCCATTAGATTGGTATTGTATCGACCAGACACCTCGAGGTGATTGGCTAAATGGGCCATCGAGCTAGTTGAATTCGACATCAAATATTTATCGAGACCATCCATTAAAGCTCAGGCATCGGCAGACTTCATCCTGGAATGTACAATCCCGGATGAGGAATCCAATCATGCTGAAGCCCCCTCGATCGATGAATATTGGGTCCTACATATTGATGGATCTTCGAATACCATGGGCTCTAAAGTCGGGTTGATTTTAACCAGCCTAGAGGGAGTAATAGCGGAATATGCTCTGCGCTTTGATTTTTCGGCTTCCAATAATGAAGCTGAGTATGAGGCATTGGTAGCGGGACTCAGAATAGAAAAAGAAATGAAAGTTTGGCATCTCAGAGTCCATAGTGATTCGCAGTTGGTGATTGGCTAGGTTCAGGAAGAATATGAAGCTCGAGAGCCAAATATGGTTAAGTATCTACAGAAGGTCAGGGACTTAGCTTCTAGCTTTTTAGCAATGGATATTCAGCAGATACCAAGGGTGGAAAATGCACGAGTTGATCTTCTTTCTAAGCTAGCAACCCATGAGACGGCTGACCTAAAAAAAAGCTCATATATGAAAGCTGGAAAAGTCGAGTATTGAGGAGGCTCCGATAATGTAAGCTGATTCAGAGCCGAGCTGGATAGATCCTATCCTCTATTACTTACAAGACGGAACTTTGCCTGCGGATTAAGATGAGGCAAAAAGGCTGAGATGCCTCGCTCCGTAATACATCATCTATAAAAAAAAGTTGTATAGGAGGTCTTTCATCCTACCTCTGCTCAGATGCCTCCATCCTTCGAAAGCCAACTATGTCTTGCGAGAAGTCCATGAAGAAATCTATGGTAATCACTTAGGAGGCAAGGCTTTATCCCATAAAATATTATGATAGAAATATTTTTAGCCAACCATGCAAAGAGATGCAGCCGATCTAGTGAGCAAGTATGACCAATGCCAAAGGACCTCAAACGTTCAATGCCGACCATCGACTCTATTGGCCCCGATCACAACCCCTTAGCCCTTTGCTCAATGGAGAATGGATATCTTTGGACCATTTTTCGTCATCATAGCATAGAAGAAGTTTCTGATTGTTGCGATTGACTATTTTACTAAATGGATGAAAGTAGAGGCAGTAGCTATAATTATCGAAGACAGAGTTTGAAATTTTATCTAGAAGTCTATCATATGTCGATTCGATTTATTTCGTGCCATTATAATCGATAATGGATGATAATTTAATAACCTGAGGTTTATAGGATTCTATAATGACTACGAGATTTTTATAGATTCACATCAGTAGGTCATCCACAGACTAATGGTGAGGCTGAGGTGATGAACAGGATATTATTGCAGGAGTTGAAAGCTTGCATAAGCTAGGCAAAAGAATCATGGGTCGAAGAGCAGTATAACATTCTTTGAACGTATCGCACGATGTAACATGTTCCAACTGAAGAGACACCTTTCATGTTGGCCTTCGATACGGAAGCTGTGATACCCCTAGAGATTGGGTTACCCACACTCCGAGTGGAAGAGTTCGATGAAAATAGCAATTCTTTCGGGATGAAAGCGAATCTGGATCTGCTGAAAGAAATTTGAGAATGAGCTCGAGTTCGAATGGCCAACTATCAATAGAAAGTCGCTCGGTACTACAATTCTCGGATAAAAGGCAAATCTTTTCTGGCAGAATAATTAGTTTCTCATCGAGCCGAGATTTTTCATCCATCCAAACAGTCAAAATTATCGCCAAACTGGGAAGATCCTTATCGCATGGCTAAAGTAGTTTGGCCTGAAACTTATCATCTCTATCGACTGGATGGAACTCCGATCCCAAGGACCTGAAATGCCGACAATCTTCGAAGATATTATCCTTAGAATGTAATTTTCATATTGAATTTTTCTTCGATAATGAATAATAACTTCTCGTAGATTTTATTTTCACCAACGTGCGCTCCTCGGCCACGGTCGAGGAGCAGAATGCGTCTCCATCGGATCTCGCTAATGCACGCTTTTCGGCTACAACCAAGGAGCGAAATGCATCTCCATCGGATATCGTCAATGCGTGCTCCTCAGCTACGATCGAGGAGCAAAACGCATCTCCATCGGATCTCGTCAACGTGTGCTCCTCGGCCATGATCGAGAAGCGGAATGCGTTTCCATCGAATCTCGCTAACGCACGATCCTCGACCATGCCACGATTGAGGAGTGAAATGTGCCTTCATCGGATCTCGCTAACGCGTGCTCCTTAGCTATGGTCGAGGAGCGATATGCATCCTCAACACAAATCGCCAACGTGCGGTCCTCGACCACAGTCGAGGATCGGGATGCATCCCATAAAATTCGTTAAAATGCGCTCCTCGACTGTGGCCAAGGATCATAACACGGAGGCATGAATCGTTCGCCATGACTCTCAATCACACCGCCTAAGATCTATATCAATCTACGTCTCAAAAAAGAAAAAATTGATGAAGAATATACGAGCTCAACAATTTTAGCAAAAAAAAGATTTTGCATTAAAATTAAGTATTTACAAGTGATGGTCGGTCCATACAAAGATACCTCGATAATAATTGAGAATAAAAAAAAAGTGGCCGACCTAAAAAAGATCGAACATTCTCAATCAAAAAGCTACATTAAGCTCTGTCTGGAGCTCTAGATTCGTTGACCTTCGCTTAGTCAGGCAGGATGATGACGGCTGGGATAGTATCGATGCTAATCCTCGACAGTCGGATCGTCATGTGCGGGAATGAAGACATCTTCCATTTGAACTTTCTGACCCTTAATTTCCTCGGCCTCCTCGTCGTTCGACTCTAAGAGGTCCAAGTTCAGATCGGAGAAGATCCTCTGGACCTTCTCTTTTAGATCTATCCCTCCTTGCAGGTAAGAGAGCGATGCAAAATCTGCCTTGAAGTTGCAGAATTCTTCTGAGGCACAGAAGGCCTCGACTGCCTCTACCCTGGCGCCCTCCGCCCATGCCCTCCCGACCTCCCTCTCCCCCAGCACCCGAGCTTCAGCCTTAACCAGCTCAGATTCTAGCTGCTTCACCCTCTCCCTGAGGGACTTGGTCTCATCCTCAATCTTCAACCGAGATAATCGAGCATCGTCCATCCTTCGGTTGGCTTGGATGGCTTTCTCCTCAGCTTTCTTAGAGAGACGCCGAACCTTTCTAATTACTTTGGCAAAATGATCCACATGATAGATGAGCTAAAAAGAAAAAAAGAGAAAAGAAAGAAGAGAGAAAAAAAAGAAGCTAAGCTGAGGAATGAACGGAAAGCTAAAATGAAGGTCGATAAAAAAATCGATACGTACCCGAAGGAGAAAATCGTAGAAGTCCTGGATACGAAAGGCACCCTCGGCCTCCTCGAAGGCTTGGACATCGATCGGTGAGATGACCGACTTCAGCAAGGAACAGGCGACACGGTAGTCGCCAACACCCTTCCTTTTGTCCTCGATATCCAAGGAAACTTCCACCGGAGATACACTTCCTAGAACATCGGATCCACGATCGAACATCCGGATGGAGATTTTCGGCCCATCCAAGCTTCTTTTGGAGGAAGATGCAGAAGGTCGAGGGACGGACTCCACTGGAGCAGCAGATTGAATCGACGTCACAGCCTTCGTCAGTGTCGACTTCTCCTTCCTCGAGATATTGGCCGCTCTCGAGGAACCTCCCACCGTGGGCTGCGCCTGGACAGCCTTGGTCCGAGTGCATTTGGGGGCCATGATCGCGCTCGTCTCTCTTCTTCGCCATCCGTCGAAGAGTTTTGAGGTCGGACGGATTCATTGTTGAACAGAAAATATAAGATTCGATCAATGATAATGACGAGGAAAGAAAAGACGATCCAAACAAAATTGCATAAGAATACTTACTCCTCAGATCAGTTGGAATTAGTCCGACCTTAAATAAGTTCTCCTCGGTAAGAAACTTGGACAGCGGGGGAGGAGCGAGACTAAAGATCTGACTAAGGCCTCCTCCTCGGCATCGGACAGCATTGGAGGCCTAACGGCCGACCTATGAGGTCGCCCCCATAATGTGCTGAAACCCTATGGTTGTTTGGCTAAAACAAAAAAGAAGTGCTCCTTCCAGTTATGCACTGAGGAAGGAGTGCCTCAAAAAAGGCAGCATCCTCTCCAAGGAGAGGCATACCACCAAGCTCGGAAGAGACAGGAGGTAGGCTCGACCCCAAGGAGGTAGTGGGTGAAAAAGCCTAGGATCGGTTATCAGGAGTTTGACATCAAACAATAAAAGCTAATTCTATACAGGTTTAGAAACTCGATGATTAAAAAATAAAAAGGCAACTTGAGGTCAGCTTTTAGCGATTTCTCGTAAACACCGACTCGTCTAGGATGAGGAAGAGCTATACGCTCTCCGGGACCGCCGACCTCTAACTTAAAATCATTGGGGACATGGTATTTCATCCTAATGACTTTCAGATCCTCCGAGAAGAGGACGAAATTTATTCTGAAAGGACCATAGTCCAAAACTTCATGTTCTTCAGATTCGCTCGAAGAACCTATTATCTTGAAACCGTGATCCTCATCAGAAGGGCTACCCAAGCCCCAAGAAGATCGGGATAGACTAAGTTGACTCATGAGTGCAAAAAAGATTGACCTAAGAGGCGAGGGGCCGAGCAATGAGGGGAGTTAAGATGGGGTCGACGGTAGCTCGGTTGAGTCTGAGCTATTCCTCACGCACAAAGTGCCAGAGTTCACTCTTTAAGCAACAGTAGCAGTCAAAAAGAATAACGCTGACTCCTATTTATAAAAGGCATGAACGGCTTTGATCTACCCTTATTTCATCTATCCTTCTAGATTTTCGCCAGATGTCAGATACTAATTGGTCGGAACAAGTAGATCCGAATCAAAGCAATGGATGATTAGATTTCGTGACCGTTAGATTTCTCCCAATCTTATCATGCTACTGATCTCTAACACAGCAATGCGAGCACGATTTGAAGATTGGCCTCGGCTTCGACAGGATACTTACATCAACCGCTCAAAGATAGATCAAATTTATAAGTGAGGGGCAACTGTTGTGGAATGGGGCTGGTGCGGCCTCGACCTATTTAGGATCGGCTGTCGACCTATCCTAATGGATCGTTTGAGCAGAACGATGCGACACTTCATCCACGGTTAGCTGTAGCCGATCTATAGTTCCGCTGAAGATCGTTTTTTAGCTAAACGATGTAGGCCTTCATACCTCATCCTCGTCGGATTCAGGTCGGCCGTCGAGCTACATGAATAGGCTTATAGCTCGTCAATGGCCGACTTATAATCGTTCTTGCTGAAACTGCATCCTCTCCGAATTGAGAAACTCGGATAAAGAGAGAATCTTTTGCAATCCCGTCTTCCAAGAAGGAAAGAAATCTTCCGAATCAATCCAGGACGACAAACTCGAAAAGTCGTTAGAGTCTGAAATGGATACGACTCTAATTCCTCCCCTATAAATAATGGGGTTCTGGGATCCTTCAGGTATGTCATTCAATTCAATGCTTTTTTTCTTCATTATTCTCCAATCTCCTAATTTGAGCATCAGAGAGTCTTTACAGGAGAACACTCTAGTGGAAACTTTATTGCAGGTGAATGAACGAAGCTCCAGCAAAAGTTCATCATTGGCTTCATATTCCTCGATGGTCGAGCTCCTCCATCCTCGTCGGCCGATCTCAAGCCGGAAGATCCAGTCCGGTTCATAAAAATTATGTTCCTATCGAGCTTCCCTTTTTCGTCGGGTACCACCTATTTGCATACGCACCTGAATCTGCATCAGTTGCCCTGCAGCTACAAATAACTCTGATATGTTGAGTACATATTGTATTCATGTAGGCATGCAGGCAACGCCAAAGACCTTATGTGCTTCACAAGATAACCATAAGCAGGACTTGAAACAGTATTCCCACCAAACTGTAGGAATTCTGCTACTTTCCTTCCTGAAAACCAAACCTTGCATTTCTATATAAACTAAATCAAGATTTACTTCTACAATTAAAGTCATGTTTTCATATACATAAACCAGTTTTTTTCCCCTTTCGAAACCAATGACAACTACCTAAAAATTCGAGGGAAAACAGAAAGAAAAACAAACAAATGAATCCTACACCACAATCCCTGAGAAACTTGCTACACTATTCATCCTTGTTTTCCCTGAGGTACTCTGGTGGTCTGGTCTATGCACAGTGGTTTCTGTGGAGGCCCCCTAACTTCAGAAGGGTGGTAAGTCCGTTTGGCTCGGCTTCAGATATGGAGAACCGATCGTCGAGAAGTAGTAATCTTGGTTCGACATATCGATAGCCGGCGTCGCCCCAAATGCTGCCACAGAGCTCTGCAGATCTTCTAGATTCAAGTCAGTAAACCAATCGCTATCCTCTTTCTGTCGCTCTGTCGTCTGAAAGCCACCAGCGGTGCTGCTTCTCATTGCTTGAACTCCTTCGGAAGCTTGATATGGCTGAGCTCTGATCTGGCCCAGGCTGTCAAAGTCTGGGAACATCTCATTCTCGATGTCCGATTCTGGAGTCCTGAAGCTGTCCGATGCCGTGTCGTCGTGAGCCTCCATAGAGTTCGTCATCTCTCCAAAAGATCCCTCCTCCTCCTTCGGCCGCTGCATCTTCCCCCAGATGTTCTTCTTGTTGTACAATCGGCAGAGTACCCAATCATCCAACTGCAAGTATCAATGGAACAAACTCTTGATTAATTCTATAAACAATTGGAAACTAGATGGTGATGAAAGAAAGGGGCCTCTGTTTCTGATGACATACTCTGAGACCATTCTTCTTGTTGCCAGTTCGATTGGTGTCTGCGAGCCGGTATTCATGCATGATCCAATCAGTCTTGACTCCTTTCGGCGCCTTTCCATGGTAGAACACCAGAGCCTTCTTGATCCCAAGAGGCCGGCTGCTCCCCGGAGGCGTGACCGGCTTATCGGCCCCTGTCGCCTTCCAGTATCCCCTTCCGGCGGCCCTGTTCGGCCTGGAACCGTTCGGGTATTTCCGATCGCGTGGGGTGAAGAAATACCATTCCTTCTGTCCGAACAACGCCTTCTCTGCTCAAACATCAGACACCAAGAACAAATCAATCACTGATTAGAACCACTAACATCGGGGAAACAAAAAAAAGAAGAAGGGAACAGACGATGCGTCGAAAACTTTTGCATCGATTGGTAGAAAATCGGGACTAAGGTGTTTGATCTGGTACCTGGGAGGTCCCAAGGGTTGTACTTGTAGAGATCGACCTCGGCGATGATCGGAACGGGGAGGCACTGGCAGGCGATCTTGCGGCAGAGGTAATGGACGACAAGCTCGTCGTCGGTGGGGTGGAATCGGAAACCCGGTGGCAGGTTGAGCTCAGCCTCGGCATCTCTTCTCCTCCCCATCGTTCCCATCATTCTTTTCTGCTCTTCTTCTTGGCCCACGCCGCCGCCGCCGCTGATGTTGATGATGATAAATAAATGTGGTGATGGTTATCCGCTCGAGGTCTTACTTTCTTTAGCTTGTGAAACTCGGTAACTCGGTGGCGTATGCGGAAGAAAAGGGGGGAGGGGTTTGTTGTGAGGAGAAGACGGGGCTGGAAAGGACCCGAAAAGGTCTATAAATATCTAGGAGATTCGGTGAGGGAGGTGGGGAGGGGGTGGAGGCGGGATAACGTGGACGCTGTGGTGGTCACTCTCTCTCTTTCTCTGGCCGTCTGGCGCTCGCTGGCACTTGTGCTGTTTTTCTTGTGAGAGTGGGGCCGACGGCCAACACGTGGTGACCGATGTGAGTCGGTGGCGCCGAGGAAGCTTCGTCCGTCGGCCACGGCCAACCCCCGGGGACCAGCACGGGGTTTATCTTTTCCTCTACTTTTTTTTTTTTGGGTGCTGTGGGTCAAAGAGGGGAAGTCGGTCGACGTCTTTAAAGCGGTCAAAATAGAGACGGGATATTCGGTGGTTTTGTGGGCGTCCGCGGGAGACGTCATGGGGTGCATCGACCCCGGGGGCTGTTCACGCACGTGGTGGTGAGGGGATTGGGGTCGGCCCGGCGCTGGCGCTGCCTCCCCCAGGAACCGGGATTTTCGTTTGAATTTTATAGGCATCGTATGAAGCGCAGGGGAAGGAAGGCGGGGGCTCTGCTGCGGTGGCGGGTGGTTGACACCAAAGAGCCTGGCTAATGACGTGGTGAGTTTGCAGCGGCACAAAATTTGGGGCCTGCAACTCATTTCGATATTTCAAATTGGTATCAGGCCTTCCTCATTGTTCTCAAGCAGCCACATTAGGCAATTAGGTAGCTATTTTTTTCTTATTGCTACATTAATAGGTGACTATGTTTAACAACCAAAGGTACCGGTATTGTAATGAGCCAAAGTGGATTGAATCTATTAGAGATAAATTCTGCTTCCGCTGAAGTTCGGTCTGATGTTTAGCCTAATTTAATTGGTAATCCCAGAGAAACTTCGATTAAAAATTCTTACTCCAGCGGTCGAACCCCTCAAGCGATCGAACTCATTCAGTAGCCAAATTCATCCGACGATCGAAGTCAACCGACTCCTCTAATGGTCGAACCCAACCAACTCCTCCAACGATCGAATTCCAGCCGAACTCCTTTCGGACTTCTACTTCAGTCGTACTCCTTCAGTAGTTGAACTCCTTCCGAACTTCTCCTTCAGTCGGATTTCTACAGGAGCCGAACTTCTTCTGGATTTTTTCTTCAGTCGGATTTCTCCAAGAGCCAAACTTCTTTCGGACTTCTTCTTTAGTCGGACTCCTTCAGGAGTCAAACTTATTCCGAATTTTTTCTTTAGTCCAGTGTCTCCAGGAGTCAAACTCCTTTCGGACTTCTCCTCCAGGAGTTGAACACCTCCAGGAGTTGAACTCTTTTCGAATTTCTCCTTCAGTCCAGTGCCTCCAAGAGCCGAACTTCTTTCGAATTTTTTCTTCAGTCCAGCTCCTCTAGGAGCCGAACTCCTTCCGAATTTCTCCTTTAGTCGGACTCCTCTAGGAGTCAAACTCCTTCCAGACTTCTCCTTCAGTCGGACTCCTCCAAAAGCTGAACTCCTTTCAGACTCCTCTTTTGGTTGGATTCCTCCAGCGAATTACTTTTAGATTTCAGCTAGCATTCCTTCCGGATGATTTCATTTAGCCGTATTTTCTTTAGGAGTTCGAACTCCTCTGGAATTGATGTATGTCAAAGCTCTTCACCGACCAATGTCTGCTTCCTCTGAACTTCGACTATTAAATCTCAACGAACGACCACTTCATGACAACGGACATCACTCTCCATAACAAACTCCACGTGACTCCAAGTGACCCATTATTGGACGATTATGGTCGTAACTATCAATCTACTATAAGCTCTATCTATAAAAAAAATCCTCCAGATATGTTTTCTCTAAGCTCTCTTTTTCTTCTCGAAATTCTGCTGAATTCTTGCCTAAGTACTTCATTTTTGTTGGCCAGAAGAGCTGACTTGATCGTCGGAGGATCCTGCCGGAGCCACCACCACTGACTTCAGACAAAATTTTATTTTACAGGTCACCAACTGCGACCTCGTCTTTCTCAACTCCAGCTCGATCCGACATCAACTAGATTCTGCACTAATAGAATTGGCGCTAGAGAAAGGACCCTCTGTTTCTGAGGTATTCTTATTCTTAAAGGAGTGCTTACCGATCCTTTGGATCTTCTTCTCCAAGGTCCATCTCTATCATCTTCCTCAATCCCGAGAAATACCTCCAAAGAGGATGACTATTCGGAGATCTACCACTTCTACCATCAGATTTGGGCTAGATCTGTCTATCCCTGCTTCATCGTCGGTACTTCAACCTCCTCCTCCACCGACGGCCATGGTAGATCCGGAGTAGTTTAACCTGCTGATGCAATAAATTTAGGACCTCACCAAAATGATGCAGGCCATGTGATAGCCTTCGGTGGTGATTCCACTAGAAAATTTGCCATCAGGATGTCAGAAATCGACCCTAAGAGAGAGCATTTGGCCTAGCATATCCGTCGCCCTTGGAAAAAAAAAATAGAGAGTAGAGGATCCATGTTTGGATCATGATTCTCCTTCGAAAGAGACCTTTTCCATCTACAGCCGAAAGCCATCCAAGATCTACGATCGAGATGACGTCCTCGATCATAAACTACGGAAGATGGACCGATGGATTGAAGAACTCTGTCATGTCACCCCGGCTCCCCATGACGACATCTGCACCAATCTCCCTTTCTCTCTCCGAATTATGCAAGAGTCCATTTCACCGAACTTCAAGCTTTCTCAACTTGAAAACTACGATAGAACCTCTGATTTGATCAATCATCTGAAAGCCTTCCGGATCATGATACTGCTCCATGGTGCATTAGATGCCATATTATGTCAAGCTTTTCCATCTACCTTAAAAGAAGTGATATTCGACATCAAAGTCGGATACGATCTTCTTCTTTGACTAGATGAGCCATCAGTTTATGGCTCATTTTGTTAGCAGCCGACATCCCAGTCGAGATTCAAATTTTTTGATGAACATCAAGCAAAAGGTGGGAGAATCCATCCAGACTTATGTCACCCAATTTAATGCTGCTATATTGGAGGTCCAGAACCTGGATCAGTTAATTACGATGGCCGCACTCAAGGATGGCCTTCAGAAAAATTATTTGCTATTCTTTCTAAAGAAGAAATATCCTAGGAACTTTGTCGATCTGCTAGCTCGAGTTGAGGGATATGCCCAAGCAGAAGAAACCTTCAAATTGAAGGATGACAAAGTCGTAGGAGAGTGGCATAAACCCACCACTGATGGAGGACTGAATGAAGTTTGGCCACGCTCACGGACCCCTTCGAGCGCAAGCAAGTCCGAACTCTCCCTCAAGCTCGTCATCAAAGAAGCTCCGATAGAAGGGCGCAAAGAAGTTCTCCCCTTCGAAAGGTTCCACAACTACACCCCCCTTAATGCTCCTAAAGCTCAAGTTTTGATAGAAATCAAGAATCAGGTACCGAGACTAGAAGAATTATGATCTCTCCCAAATAAGTATAATCAAAGCAAGTACTGCCTCTACCATCATGATCACGATCACGACACTAAAGAATGCATTCAGCTCCAAGATGAAATCAAGAAGCTCATCAGGAGAGGCCGGTTGGATCGATTCCTCAAACGTCGGTCTGAAGCAAGAGTAGATCGACCAAGGGTGTTGCCATAACCAGAACCACCAATGAGGGAGGAACAAGGAGATCAGCCGCCTCTCAACATCATCAATACTATCTCTAGGAGGCTTAGTACTTCGACGAGCCACCATCTCTCAGCCTCAGAGCTAGAAAAAGCTTGCATCAAATTTGGAAGGCCCATATGAAATAGAGGAGGTCGTCTGGCTCGAAACTTATCGCTTGAAGGAGCTCGAAGGAAGAACGATCCCACGACCTTGAAATTTAAAAAATCTGAGGATGTAGTACCAATAATTTTTCTTCAATAAAATTTTTTCATTTTAGTATTATTATTTCTTGATCAAAAATTATGTGATGACAGAAAAGAAGCAATCAATAGTGGCCATATTAGGAACAGAAGAAGAACCTCATCCTAACATGAGTAAGTTGAAGTTCTTCAACCTCGATTGGAGATAAGATCTTTCTCGAACTTCTACATCTACATCAACAGAAGATAAGATCTTCTTCAACCTTGGTTGGAGATAAGATCTCTCCTGAGCGCTTCTACGTTAACAAGAGATAAGATTTTCTTCAACCTCGGCTAAAGATAAGATCTCTCCCGAGCTTCAATATCTACGTCAATAGGAGATAAGATCTCCTTCAACATCGATTGGAGATAAGATCTTCTCCGAGCTTCTACGTCAACAGAAGATAAGATCTTCTTCAACCTCGGTTAGAGATAAGATCTTTCTCGAGCTTCTACGTCTACGTCAATAGGAGATAAGGGAAGAAGCCCTGATAATGGCCCTTATGTGCCCCTACAGTCCGTTAGGAATAGGAGGAGAACCTCATCCTAACGTGAGGAAAGTCGAAGATCTCATTCATTTTAGACGAGATGAGGGAAGAGGCTCTGACAATGGCCCTTATGTATTCCTACAGCCTGTTAGGAACAGGAAGAGAACCTTGTCCTAATGCGAGCAAAGTCGAAAGCCTCGTTCATTTTAAATGAGATGAGGAGAGAGGCCCTGATAATGATCCTTCTGCGCTCTTATAGTCCATTAAAAATAGAAGAAGAATCTCATCCTAATACGAGCAAAGTCGAAGACCTCATTTATTTTAGACGAGATGGAGGGAGAGGCCCTGACAATGGCCCTTATGTGCCCCTACAGTCCGTTAGAAATAGGAGGAGAACCTCGTCCTAACGTAAGTAAAGTTGAAGGCCTTGCTCATTTTAGATAAGATGAGAAGAGGAGATAAGATCTCCTTCAACCTCGGCTAGAGATAAGATCTTTTTCGAACTTCAACTTCAATGTCAACAGGAGATATGATCTCCTTCGAGCTTCAACTTTAACTTCTCCTTCAACCTCGGCTGGAGATAAGATTTTTTTCAAGCTTCTACGTCAATAGAAGATAAGATCTCATTCAACTTCAACTTCATCCTCGACTGGCGATAAGATCTCCTCCGAGCTTCAACTTCAACTTCTCCTTCAACTTCGATTGGAGACAAGATCGCCCCCGAACTTCAACTTCAACTTTAACTTTAATCTCGGCTGGAGACAAGATTTTCTCCGAACTTCAACTTCAATTTCAACTTCAAGCTTGACTGGAGATAAGATCTCCCTCGAGCTTTAACCTGAACTGGTGTAGAGCTCGAAAGTGGACTTCGACAGTCGTCTTTTTTGTACTCCCTTTCTTCAAATTTCAAACTCGAAAGTAGGAAGACTATTATTGGGGATAAATTTTGCTTCCATCGAAGTCTATCCTGATGCTTAGCCTAATGCAACTGATAATCCCAGAGGAGCTTCGATTGAAAATTCTTTCTCTAGTAGTCGAATCCCTCAAGCGACCAAACTCATTCAATAGCCAAACTCATCCGACGGTCGAATCCAATAGGACTCCTCTAATGGCCGAACTCCATCGGACTCTTCTAACGGTCGAACTCCAGTCGAACTCCTTCCGAATTTCTCCTTCAGTCGGACTCCTCCAGTAGCCGAACTCCTTTCGAACTTTTCTTCAGTCAGATTTCTATAGGAGCTGAACTCTTTTCGAATTTCTCCTTCAGTCGAATTTCTTTAGGAGCCGAACTTCTCTTTCAGTCGAACTCCTCCAAGAGTCAAACTCCTTCCGGACTCCTCCTTCAGTCGGACTCCTTCAGGAGCCAAATTTCTTTTGAATTTTTTCTTCAGTTCAGTGCCTCTAGGAGCCGAACTCCTTTCGAACTTCTCCTTCAGTTGGACTCCTCCAAGAGCCGAACTTCTTTCAGATTTTTCCTTCAGTCCAGTGCCATCAGGAGCCAAACTTCTTTCGAACTTTTCCTTCAGTTCAGCTTCTCCAAGAGTCGAACTTCTTTTGAACTTCTCCTTCAGTCGAATTTTTCTAGCGGATTACTTTCAGATTTTAGCTAGCATTTCTTCTGGATGATTTCATCTAGCTGTATTTTCTTTAGGAGTCCGAACTCCTCTAAAATTGATGTATGTCAAAGCTCTTCACTGACCAATGCCTGCTTCCTCCAAACTTCGATTATTAAATCTCAATGAATGACCACTTCATGACAACAGATATCACTCTCCGTAACAAACTCCACGTGGCCTCGAGCGGCCCATTACTGGATGGTTATGGCCATAACTATCAATCTGCTACAGGCTCCATCTATAAAAGAGATCCTCCAAATATATTTTTTCTAAGCTCTCCTCTTCTTTTCAAAATTCTGCTGAATTCTTGCCTGAGTACTCCATTTCTATTGGTCAGAAGAGCTGACTTGATCGTCGGAGGATCCTACCGAAGACACCACTATCGACTTCGGATGGAACTTTATTTTGTAGGTCACCAGTGGCGACCTCATATTCCTCGACTCCAACTCGATCCAATATCAACCAGATTCTGCACCAACAGAATCCAAGCCTCTTGTACTACTTTCACCAGTGAAAGAACTATTCAAAATTCGATGATTAAGGGCATATTTGATTCACGACTGAAATCAGAATCAATCGAAATAGAAATCGAAATGACCATATGTCCAATATATTTTGATTCATGACCAAAATCAAAATCTAAATGAAATTTGAATTATACAAAAGAGTAGTAATTAGATTTTAGGAGATTAAGACATTTCTATCCTCTTTTCGAAACTGACATGGGAATGGAGCTCTCCTCAATCAAATGAAGAGAGGGAATCACTTATTTTCATTTCCATTCCATAATCCAACTCCCCCCAATCATGCCCTAAATTAAGTGATGTAAATTGGAGAAAAAATAGACTCAAATTCTTTTTATCTTGTTATCGGAATAAGTAATTCCAATCACATATACAACAAATAAATTCAGAGAAAGAGAACAATATTTATGGTGTGATGTTTTTAATAAAATACCAGCTATGCCTTTATAATAGAATAATTTATCTCATATGGACTAAAAGGAGATGAAATGAGTAGGTTAAAAACCTTTATTCCTTCTTGTTTAGCTACTAATCAATTTAATTGATAAAGCTGCTTAATATTATATATAAATGATCTAGTTTTGAGTGTCGTCCCATTAGTCTAAATTTATTATTATCCTAATTGTTGCTCCTGAATCTCTCCGCCTGAGATCAACCATCGAAGAATCTGTGATCGAGGAAAAGCTATTGCTAGAGCTTCGTCCGATCTCCTGCAATGAAGTCCTCACTGGGATGTTCTCCAGTGAAGATCCTCCAATGCTCAAGTTAGAAGATAGGAGAACAAAGAGAGAAGAAAGCATCGAATTGAGTGCATATCTGGAGGATCCTGGAGTTCCTTTATTTATAGGAGAGGAATTTGAGTCATATCCATTTTAGATTCTAACAATCTTTCGAGTTTGTCACTCTAGATTGATTTAGAAGACTTTCTTCCTTCTTTGGAAGACTGAATTGTGAAGGACTCCTTCTTTATTCAGACTTTTCAGGTTGGAAAGGCACGAATCTAGCAAAGATAACAGTAGCTCGATCAAAGTATTGGTCGGCCAAACATTGATCGGTTGGACATTGCTCGACCAAACATTGGTCGGCTAGACCCGATCAATCAAGATAGATCGATAACAGATAGCTTCCTTCAAACCATGGAGAAGATCCTCTCGGAGGTAGGTCGGCTGTGGATGGTTCATTGTTGGTCGGTGATCTGCTGACTAATAGTGGACTTGTAGGCAGATGGTAATCACGTTCCTATCACTATAGATCAAACATAGATAAGAAACTTTAGGCTGAGGATGAGCTATAACCAATCCTCAATAGTTGCCCCCCACTCACGAGATCGAGCTATTATTGCTTGGCCGATGTGACTCTCTTTTTGAAGTTGAGGCCGATCTATACAAAATGCTTGGGCTGCTACGCATTAACAATCGGCTTTACGAAGAGACCCATGGAAGACTAACGGTCTTGAAATCTGATCGTTCATCAATTTTGATCCGTGGCTATTGTCTCGATGAATCAATGTCTGCCATCTAGCAAAAATCTGAAAAGTTTAGTAAATTTATGATAGATCATGACTGTCCAAGTCTCCTATAAACAAGGGTCACTGTTATTCCCCTCCTTTTTTTCACTGTTGCTGCTACTAAAGGGAGGAAATATGGTACTTGCACTCGTGAAAGGATTGCTCGATCGAGAATACCATACTTCCTTCCTCGTCCTCGATTTTTTGTTGCTCGGCCACAACCATTCCGATAGGTTAGCTTCCTTTTCCCCCACAATGAGCGGAGCGAGTTCGTCCCCATCCACTTGGAGCTCGAATAATGATTCGAGGGATGAGGATCGCAGATCCGAGATTCCTAGTTCCTCGAGCAGATCTAAAGAACAAGGGGTCCCAGATTATGGCCCCTTTAGAGTCAATTTAATCATCTCCTCCGAGGATCTAAACTTCATTAGGTTAAGGTGTCAAATTCCAGACACCTTCAAGCTAGAGGTTGCCAGTCCTGGAGAGCAGATATCTCTTCCTTGTCCCGGCCGAATAGGTGTTTACGAGGAGTCTTTGAAGGTCGGTCTCAAATTTTTCCTTCACTTTTTGGTCGTCGACTTCTTGAATCTCTTCAGAATTAGTTTGTGTAGCTTAGCACCGAACTCCTGATGATAGATCTTAGGTTTCTTCACCTATTGTCTTCTCCTCGGAGTTGAACCTATCCCACAACTTTTTTGAGATTGCTTTATACTGAAAGATCATCCTAGGAAGGTCGAGTGGTGGTATGCTTCTTCTCGGAAGGGATGTCGTCTCTTTCGAGGTGCTCCTTCTTCGGTGCATAATTGGAAGGAACACTTCTTTTTCATCTCGATCGAGCAATCTTGGGGCTTTAACACTCTTTAGGGCCGACCCCATAGATCGACGGTTAGGGCCCCAATATTATCTAACATCGAGGAAGAGATCATAGCTCAGCTTCTTAATACTGTCCCCCCACCATTGTCCAAACTCCTCGTTGAGGAGAATTTGTTCAAGGTCGGATTAATTCCGACGGAGCCAAAGAGTAAGTTTGGTCTTTGTTCGGCTTGACTTTTCCTTCATTTTTTTCTGTCATTCTCATTGTTCAACCCAATTCCTTACAGTGATGAACCGGGCCGATCTTGAAGCTCTCAAGAGGTCCGTGAAGAAGAGAAAGGCGAGCACGGCACCCACCCCTAAACGTAGCCGATCAGAGGCTGTTCTTGCCTTCGGAGGATTTGATCCCTCAGACATCTACATCCTTAGCACGCCAAGGTTTAGGGAGGCCTCGAATTTCGATCCAAATGTCATCATGGATGATCGATGCATCGTCCAAAGCTTCCACCCCAATGGAGGTGCCGCCCGGAGTTGAGTCTAGGGACAGCAGGAGCGGCCAGATGACTACTAGGTTGCTCAGTCCCTAATTCAGTGCATTCTCCCGCCTGCTGACATGGAGACCATGGACCGCGAAGGTGGCGCCTTTCGGGTTTGGGATTCATATGATTTCCTTCTTCGGGTAAGATCCAATCTATAACCCTTGGACTTTTCTAGATGATGTTTCGACACTAATCCTCCTCATCCCCTTTTTTTTTTAATTACAGCTCACCCACCATCTGGACCATTTCTTCGATGCAATCCGGAAAGCTCGACGCATTTTAAAGGAGGCCGAGGAAAAGGCCAATCAGGCCAATAGGAGAGCCAACGACGTCGAGCTCTCCAAGCTGATGGCCGAGGAGGAGTTAAAGAGGGAGACGACGAGGCTTGAGTCCGAACTTTCAAAAGTTCGATCTAATTTTGAAGCTTGACTGGAGGCTGAAACAAAGAAGCATGTGTTGGGAAATGTGTCACAAAGCCAATCATCAGTCTGTTGATGGTTGAGCTTATTGTAATTATAATTGATTCATTGATAAATAAAATATATTTTTAATATTTTTTATCATAAAAGTATTCATCTTCTAATGAACTTCATTATTATGATGAAGTTCTTAGGATTATTTAGCTTCGATAAAGAGAGAATTTATTGATTAGTCCTTAAATCTGTTCACGATCAAATGATAGGATGTTAATTAGGATGACAACGTCTATCGAGCATAGATTACTGTATGTCATATAGATTGGTTGTCTTCTTAGCTAAGGAGTGTAGAGATACTAGTATGGCATACAGATGAGATGTATGGGTACATCATCATTGAATGTGACCAACTCTAAAGCATTCTACTATCGAAAATATCTCTGATGGGATATAGGTATAAGTGTCCCTTAGATCTGAGATTACCTCAGTGACTTATAAACAACTCACTATGCTTTGGTACTGGACTAACTGAATTTTTAATTCAATAATGGAAGGCTTCTGGGCACAGTCAAGTACTTGCGAAGTCAGAGTGTGATCAAGATGGAATTGACCACTCTAAGAGTTGGAAAAGAATGTATCACTGTATTTCAATATAGCGAAACCTTGGTCAGGATAATCCATCAGATGAATTTAATATTTTAAAATATAATGTGGACAATCTGATCAGAGTTGACAATTGAAATCTAAGGTGTCCTACGAGCATATTGGTCAAGGAAATGAATTATATGAAAACTATATCTACATGGATTCTAAGGATTTTGTTCTACACATTTGACCTATTCGGTCATCAGATACCATTGCTAGATGGTTACTTTGATTGATATAGAAATCTATTTCTATGCTACTGACTTAGGTTCAAACTTATGAGGTCATACACATTAGAGCTTACGATCTAATCGAATAGTTGATCAACGATTAAGAATCGTTCTAGGGTTAAACGATCAATACGATTGATGTTTAACCTAGTGCAAGTATTGTAGGAGGATCGATTAGCAATTCGATTGCTAATTAGCTTAATTTGATTAAGCCAAAGGGCTGAGATTAAGTTTAATTAAATATAATTTAATTAGATTTGATTTGGATTTGATTGAATCAAGTTCAATTGGCTTATTGGATAAGCCAAGTGCAAGAAAAAATTAGTCCTAGTTCAACTAGGACTTGGGTCAATCTAATTTTCTAATTTGATTAAAAAATTAAATCAGAATTAAATCTAATTTAATCTAATTTAATTAAATTCTTAATTGGGTTAGAACCTAATTTAATTTGGTTGACTTGATTTTGATTTAATTTGATTTGAGAACCCATGTTTGACCAAGTTATAGATGGAATTCTAGTGAGACTAGGATTACACCTTGCGCCACCTTAGGCCTCCACGTCCCCCATGCCTATTTTTTAGGAATTTTTCATAAAAATTCTCTTTCCCCTGATCTTCATGCACGTCTCCTTTCTTCCTCTCTTTCTCATATGGAAATTTGGTGGTTGACCATGTTAGATATATGTGCCCTAGAAGCCAGAATTGGCTGACACTTGTAATACACTTCTAGAGGCAAAATTATAATTTTGACTATAATTTATAAAATGGGTTATTTTCTATCACACCTGTGTATTTAGTATCTGTGATATATCCTTTGAGTTAATGATAATGATAATTCATATTTTCAAGAGTTGAAAATTTAAGACATGAATAATCATTATTAACTCATAAACAGCTCCCGACCATAGGATCATCACGAGGATGGTGATTGATCCGGAAGGTTGGTGTACGATCGCTTCTCTTTAGTAGATGAGTCTTGAGTCTACGGTGTGGAGACACCGGAGCGAGAGTACAGGTACTCGTTAGAGAACGAGGGCACTGAGCGTGACCACCTCGAGTAGTCATTAGGAAGTCTACCTTCTCGTCAATGACTGACTCGATGCTGCAGTAGTGTGTCTGGTTCTTTGACCTGAGATGCATCGGCAGTTCACCTTGAGGGTGTTATAGTTTGACTACACCATTACTCGGTCTCCTAGCCATATGGAACCCTGAGGTGTATGTTGGCTATAGCATGTTCATTGTAGGAACTGGATTGCATCAAGATGGGATCTATCTACCTCGGTGGTAGAGGAGTAGCCCTATGATGATCATGAGAATCAAGTCCAGAAATCCATGGCCATGGTAGAGTGAAATAATAGAAAGAGTTTCTATTTAGATTTTCACATTGGACTCGAATCGAATGATTACATCATATGACAGAGACTAGGGTTTGACGAGTTCACCTTAACCCTAATCTGATCGGGGCTCAAGATAGAAGAACTTGAATCACACAGGTAGCTGCACCAAGAGGTTCGCATTCAGCTCTGATGGGTTGCCACCATATACTGCTAGGTGTCACTGGTGGATTTTGGGAGCAATTAGAATGATTTAGATGATCGATCATTCTAGCTGTTCGAATCAGAAGAGTTCTGATCCATCGAAAGGAGTTTCGATGATGTCTATGATAGAGATCATGACATATCCCATTACCATACAGAACTGAACCTAACTGGGTCACACAAACAAGGGTTTGAATCTGGTGATCATCAATTGAACTGATCTAGTTCAATTGATCTGAATGAGATTCAATTAGGTTCAAGGAAATCGTGCTAGCACTCGATTGAACCTAACGTTCTTCTTTTACTATCATAAATAAGTTGTCCTGACTGAGCCAAAGGAGTTTGTGCTCAATCAGAGGCCTTCATATGGTCTGACTGGAGGTTGTCCAAGTCAGAATAGGTTGTCTTATTTGTAAGACATTACCTGCCATTTTTGGTCACCTGCCATTTCTTGTTCTTTGACTTTGGTCAAAAGTCTACCTTTGACTGGTCAAACGTTGACCATTGACCCTTTGACTTTTGACCACATGTCATGCACCTATTGGAGAGCTGGTGGGGGCCTTGTCCCCCTGCCAGAACCTGGCAAGGAGAAGGGCGCACGCCAAGGGTGGCGTGAGCCCAAGTAGGAGGCGCCTAGGAGTCCTTGTTGGACAAGGACTCCACCTCCCTTTTGGATTCCAATCAGAGTTCTACTAAGAATCCAGTTTGACTGGTCTTAGGCGCCCTCTAAGGAGGAATCCAGGGGTCTCTATTCCAACCAATCAGATTTAGATCTGATTTCACAAAGGGTTGTGATTGGTTGAGAGGAAGAGGAGTTGGATCACAAGAGGTCTATAAATAAGACCCTGCGCCCAACCCTAATTCCAATGCTATTAGACACGCCCCAAGGCTGCCTCTCCCCTCCTTCTCCATGCCATAGTCTCTTCTCCCCTTGCTCTCCACGTCCAAAAGTGTTTTGGATTTAGGTTGGTGCGATTCAGATCAAAGAAAGGCGATCAAAAGCAAGAAGGCTGCGCTGCTGCAAAAGGACGACTGCAGATCTTCAAAAGAGTTTTGAAGATCCTCCAGATCAGATCCAGATCTGATTTTTGGAGGTGTGATAGAGAAGAAGAGGATCTCCAGATCCAACCCAAGTGGATACCGGTAGAGGCCAGGCGCTTGCGTGGCTAAGATCCAGAACCTTCCGCTGCAATCAGGATCATCTACAGGGTAATAGGATTACCCAAATCAGGTAAATTAAATTTGATTTAATTTATCTTATTTTATTTTATTTATTAAAATAATAAGAATCAGATCTGAAACATATCAAGATCTGATTGAGATCAAGAGAAAATTTTTGAAATATATCTCTTGATCTAATCAGATCTGGACGAACCTGGACCGGGAAATCAGGATTTCCCTTCAACTGGTATCAGAGCCATGGTTCTAAATTGTTTAGATCTGATTTTAATTTTATTTTAATTAGAAAATAAAGTGATTTCAGATGTCACATGAGATGTGATCAGATCTGAAATCAGAAAAATTAAAATTAAATGATTTGGATCTAAGAACATGAAGATATGCATGACTAGTTCTAGAATAGAATAGTTCTATAGAATAGTTTTGCATGTCTTTGATTTAATCTGATTAAATCATATTTTAGATCTTCTTATTTACTATTTTCTGATATTATAAGTGTTATAATAACATCTGATAAACAGCAAATAAAAATTATTTAATTTTAAATATCATATGAGATATGATAGATGCATGACTAGACTAGTTGTAGAATAGTTCTACATAATTATCTAGATTAGAATTTATTTTGATTAGATCAATTTAAATCTAATTTTTTAGATTATTATGAGATAATTTAGATCTGAAAACATGCATGATTTGATACATGAGATGTATGCAAAATATGCCTTGATTAGATCTAAATTTGTATATGAGATATATGATATAGATCTATAACTGTTTTGTAGATTTACATGTTCCTGATTAAGGCGTTCCTCTTGGCCGTCCGGTCATAAGAACGAAGAAGGGTTTAAAGGCCCTCTCTTCCCATTCGATGGGGTGTTCTTATGACGTGTAGGGGTGCTGCGTGTTCGTCCTTAATCAGAAACCCAAAACTTACTTTCTGCAAAACCCTAGATCCTGAAACCCTAGGATTTATTGTGCATATTTTGTTTATGAACCCAACTTAATTAAGAATTAAGTTTATGGAATATTAATTAGGTCTAAAATTGAGAATTTCAGATCTAAGACATATTCATAATACTGGGTTCGGGCTTGGGTAGCTCAATTAGGTCTAAGCGGTTGATCAAACCGAATCAAGAGTTGGTTAGATGGGATCAACAATGCTTAAATTGACCAGCCTAATAGGATTAAGTCTGGGTCAAGATCGAGTCACGATCAAGCAAGACCTAATTAGGCTCAGAGGTTAGAGTCTGGATTGTAGGCTAACCCAATTGGTTCTGACTCAACAATTTGGTGTCTAAGGTAAGTTTGGCACAGACGACCGACTGGTTTTTAATTGGAAGCTACTCGACCTGAATGCGTTCTTGTGCGAGTTAACGGCATATTCCTTCCACCGGTCTCACTTACCTGGCCATATCTGTTGACACAGTTCTGATCTGAGGTGGTCAATAATCCGAGCTGACCCATGCCACTAGGTTAGTCATAATTGTTATGACTAAGCCAAGTCTAGTTTAATGAGACCTGAATCAATTCTCCCTAAGAAAAGATTAAGTCCGAGGTCTTCCACCATTGTAGACGTGCGGGCCCTTCCCGGGGTTGATTGTTCTCGGCTGGATACAGTGGCTCAGTTGCACCGGGAAGACGCAACCATGTCTATTAGGCATTGGATGCTATGGGCTGGAGGATGAGTTGGGCTCAATAT